>MU106611.1:0-102866 GCA_012274485.2 Sinapis alba
GTTATGAAAACGTCAAGAACATGACAAACTCGTTTGCTCATGTTCTAGGGAAAGGAGGATTCGGAACAGTTTATAAAGGAAAATTACCCGATGCTAGCGGCCGAGATATTGCACTAAAGATCTTGGATGATTCAAAGGGGAATGGAGAAGATTTCATCAATGAATTAGCTAGCATGAGTAGAGCATCTCATGTTAATATCGTCTCTCTATTTGGGTTCTGCTATGAAGGGAGCAAGAGAGCTATCATCTATGAGTTCATGCCCAATGGATCACTTGACAAGTTTATCTCGGAGAATATGTCAACAAAGATGGACTGGAAAAATTTATACAACACTGCGGTAGGCGTTGCTCGTGGGTTAGAGTACTTGCACAATAGTTGTGTATCGAAGATTGTGCATTTTGATATAAAGCCACAAAATATACTCATGGATGGAGATTTGTGTCCGAAGATTTCGGACTTTGGCCTTGCTAAGCTATGCAAAAACAAAGAGAGTATCGTGTCGTTGTTGGATGCAAGAGGGACTATAGGTTATATTGCTCCTGAAGTGTTTTCCAAGAACTTTGGTGAAGCTTCTCATAAGTCAGATGTGTATAGTTATGGAATGGTGGTTCTCGAGATGATTGGGGCAAAGAACAAAAGAAGAGCTGAAACTTCTAGGTCCAATCTAAGTTCAATGAACTTTCCAGAATGGATTTATGATGATCTCGAGAGGAAGGAAACCATTAGACTTGTAGGAGGAGATCATATTATGGAAGAGGAAGAAGAGAAGATAGTGAAGAAAATGGCATTGGTGGGGTTGTGGTGTATACAGACCAATCCATCTGATCGTCCTCCAATAAGAAAAATCATAGGAATGTTAGAGGGAAGTCTAGAAGCTCTCCAGGTACCACCTAAGCCTCTCTTTGATTCACATCTGGTAGCGGCTTGGGAAACTATTAAAGACAGCAAAGATACCTCTAGTATCTCTACCCAAAGCTTGTTAGAGAGAAAAACTCTTAGGCCCGGCCAAGATACTTTGATCGTTTCCAAAGAAGAGGTTTAGGATAGTGTGGAACAGAAACAATATATTTTATATATATTCCTCGAAAAAACAAAAGGCAACAAGAAAGTTATCAAAATCTTGGGATGTGCTTGTTGGTTTCTTGATGAAACTCATTTAATTTTTGTTGATCTTTACCATTTTATAATTGTCGTTGTATTTTAGTGTGAAATTGTGTTAGAATTATACTCCAAGATCAAATTAGTATTCGTTCATGGTTTATGAGTGTTTAGTGAGAAAAATGATGCATGTTATTGAACGAGAAGAAACAAGTATGGAATGTTTATTAATGTCTAGAAACCAATCTTCATCAAACAAAGGGAGGTGTATGAATATGTAACATTATGGTTGATCACTCAGTCAGTAAGTTCTACTCCATCCGTTTCATATTACTTGTCGTTCTAGGTTTATTCACACATATTAAGAAAACATATGATTTTGTATATTTCCAAAATAAAAACACAATTACCTATACACTTAACTATATTTCAACCAATAGAAAAATAAAAACACAATTACCTATAAATCTTATTAATGAATTTTGCATTAAAACTCTAAAACGACACTTATTTTGAAACGAAAAATTTTCTCTACAACGACAAATAATATGAAACGGAGGGAGTATTTCGTGTGATAGCTAGTGCATTAATTTGCTTAAAAAGTTCAAATATCTTATTTATTAACTTTACACATAATAGTTTCACTTACTTTGATCTCACTCATCATCAATCAATTTCGAATAAATCACTATTATTTTATTATTTTAATTTAAACATGTTTAATTTCAAAGTTTTTCTGAACAAAAAAATTAAAAAATTAAATGCTGATATAAATAGTCAATCAATTATATTAATTTTTTCAAGATATACTACAATGGGAGATGCTATAAAAATGTGACAAACTCCCGAATGTAATTTTTTTATGAGCAAGTAAATAAGACTAATATTCTCTCCGTTTCGTTTTAATTGTTGTTGTAGATTTATACACATATATTAATAAAATATATAATTTGTATATTTTCAAAATAAAAATATATTTACTATACAGTAAAATTTTCTGTATTTCAACCAATAGAAAAGTAAATTGAAAAATCATCTACAACGATAATTAAATAGAAACGGAAGGAGTATATAATTACTGTAGATAAATATATGTGTGTTACAAGAAATAATCTCTGTGAGAAACTCACGTGCGGTTAGGATAATCTCTTGCCCTGGTCGCTGATCTCGTGTAGAGCTCTGCGTAATGTGCAGCCAATGATGCCCCAACTGAAATCTGTGCTCATCAATTTCTACATGCTTCTTGTGAGTGATTAAATGCTTGCTCCATTGCGCAACTAAACCCCGGTTCTTAACTTTCTTTTTCGTTTCAGCTAAAAAACCGAATTAAACCAAGATAAGTCACGTGCTCACGGCGGTAACCAATGTAATAAAATCAACTCGAATCCTTTCCGATTCCCGTCACCGTCGCCGGTGAGCTTCTTCTTCTTCCTCCTCCCCCGTCTAACGGTAGTATGTTTAATTTCTAGATTACGTGCCGAATCTAGTTCAAAGTTCGACCCTTTTCTCAATTCTCCCACACCAAATCGATCAGATTTTGACGATTCGTTTTGTTCATGTTGGTTTGAGTTTGAATCGAATCTAAGCTCAAAGTTTAATCCTTCTTTCAATTCTCTAAGACCAATCAATCAGATTTCTTTTTTCTTCAACGGGGTCTCTGCTTTTCTTTTGTGTTGTTTCTAATGTTTTGATTTTGATTCATAAGCTCAGACATAGATCTCATTGTCTGAATTTCATATTGTTTCATCTGTAAGGAGAAGAGAGTTGTGGCAAGATCATGGAGGAACACTACTGCTGCTTTTACTCCAAGATGCTCTCAAGATTAAGCATCGGTTCATTCATACTTAGTTTGGTAGTTGTTCTAGTGGTCCGTGTACTATATGTAATGTACCAGTGTGGCAAACCGTTTCCTAAAGGAGCTTCACGCTCGTTTACTACTCTTATTGTTCTTGGTTCTGGTAAGAAAGAGTCAATACTTCTTGTCTTATTCAATTTGGATGCATGTAAAATGTTGTTATGTGTTTATTAGGGGGACACACGGCAGAGATGTTGAGTCTCCTCTCTGTTTTGCGCATGGACAGATTTACCCCCAGGTTTTACATTGCTGCAGCTACTGATAACATGAGTCTCCACAAAGCTCGTTGCTTTGAAGATTCTCTTGCTGACAAGGTATATAGTTATTTGCTTTATTGTATTGGAAAGATGCGGGTGATTAGTATCTTGTGTGTTTGATGATGCGTCAACTGATATGGCTGTTTATGTAGCCTGCTGTTAAGGAAGCCTCCTTACAGTTCACGCAAATTTACAGGAGTCGAGAAGTTGGTCAGTCTTATGTGACTTCTGTTTGGACTACCATTCTTGCCACTATTCACGCTCTCTGGCTAATGATCCGGATCAGACCCCAAGTGGTATAGTTTTTTTTTTTTTTTATCTCATTGCTTTCTTATTATTATCTTATGGCTTCATAAAACTAAATGTGGTTAGAAGTTTTTCAGATTCTTTGTAATGGTCCTGGGACATGTATTCCTCTGTGTGTGATCGCTTTCTTGTTCAAGGTATACACACTTCTGCAAATCTATCACTCTTCTTTTTGGGATGACCTGTAGAATTTTCATGAAGTGATGTTTCTTTATTTGGTTGCAGGTGCTGGGAATCAGATGGTCATCGATCTTTTATGTTGAGAGTGTAGCAAGAGTTAAGAAGCTCTCATTAAGTGGTTTGCTGCTTTACAAGTTAAGGCTAGCTGATCAGTTCTTTGTTCAATGGCCACAACTGCAAAAGAAGTATCCTCGCGCTCACTATGTTGGATGCCTGATGTAAGCTGATTTTTGGGAACTATGCTCACACATAGATTGTATTACAATAACTTAGAACAGCTACAATGTTTACACCCTCTCTTTCTATATACAGTATTGAGACACATTTTTGGTAATACTGCTCGTCTTTGGTAATACTGCTCGTCTTTGCTTGCTCTGAACACAAGTATTAATTACTGAAGTTTTGTAATCAGCTTGTTCTGAAGGTGTTGATGCCATTCCAATACAGTATGAGTTGGGTTGTCTTCTTGAAAAAAGTTAACCACAGTAACTCACTATTTCCTTTTAAACCTACTAACTGTTACAAATAAGGTAAAAAAGAAAAGCATCACGGTGAGAGTTCACGTGAGTTGCATAACAAATGTAGTATGTTTATTCTTCATTGCAGGCACCTCCAGGCCAATAAGAAAAGTAAGTTTGCTTAATCAGCTCGCTGAAGTCTCTATCTTTTGCCCATTTGGTCCTTCTGCTTCTGGTGGTTCAGAGGATTCTACTTTCGGGTTTCCAACACTTTTCTTCATTTTTTTGTCATCAAGATAGTGTTGGTAGACATAGGACATGAAACCCCAAATGGCCAAGATCATAGAAATCACCTTTAACCCATTCATTTTGTCATGGAAAATGATGACAGCCATGATAGGAACCACAGGCAGCCCCAATACACTTATTGCATTTGAGAACAGAGAGGAAAGCTCAAAGATCAGTCCCGTGCCACCAATGTTGAATACCTGCCAGGTAATAGCTGTCCACACTAGGTTCATAACGTAAGATACCTTACCAAGCTTGTAGTTTTCCATCTCACTGCTCAAATCTTTCCACTCGCTGCTAGCGAAAAGCCCCACCAAGCTAACACAACTGGCCACTAGACTCAGGTAGATGATCATATCCATAACTTCTGTGAAAGTTTGCCGCTTTAAGACTTTACGGAAGGCTAGCTGTTGTAGGGACAAGACTAGACCAAACCCAGCAGAAGCACCAATAGTGCATAAGAAGCTTGTTACATACTGTGCTTTTGTAACTTTTTGAGAGTTTGATTCCTCGTTATTGAAGGCAAGGAGGGTGGAAGATATAGTTAAGAGCAAAAGAGAATTCAAAATGATGGGAGTAAGCTTCTGTGAGTTGAGGAAATAAGAGAAGAAAGCGTTGAAAGCTAATTGAGATGCACAGATCAGTGAATAGGTTGAAACAGGTAGGTGAAGCAGTCCAATGGAGTATAGGTAGCAATCTGCTCCTACAAAAACTCCAAGAACTACGTAAACCATTACACGGTTCTTAAGTGAGGCTGCTTTGCCATCATCTCTATTAGTTGGTGTTGTTGTATGTGTTTTGATTGATAAGAGATAATATGGAAGCAGAACAGGAAAGCCTACAAGCTGAACTACCGTTGCTAGCCACTTGCTGTTTCCTCCGTTGTCATAGTATATTCTTCCCAGAATTGTAGCAACTGATTGGCCTGAAATGACAAAGAATGTATAGACCGCTACCCGGAGCCACCGTCTGTATGTGTTTGACTGAGTTACTCCTGTTTGGTTTCTTTCTTCTTGTACTGTTGGGTTTGGTTCTTTTCCCTGCTGAACTAGTAAGTTAGGGAAGACAACACCAAAAATTAGCTTACAGTTTTATGTATCTATACATATTGAACAATGAGATACCATAATCAGCTTTATTCTTTCTTTTATGAAGATGAAAGACGACCAGTAAGGTACTCACCGATGACTTGTAGTTCTTGATCACCCTTCATGGTGGATGTGGTATATACCTCCTTGGAGATGGGCAAGGAGGATCTAACGACGTTCTGAACAAACTCTAAGTATTAGGTATCTTATTATCAAGGTCTCTTGGTTGCTAATATACTACCAAATGATAGCTATATATATATATATCAAGGGATTAGGAGTCGTTCACCTGTTAAGTTTTGTTGCAACTTGGCCCCCCACATTGAGTATTTGCCGAGCTATAAATATCTCTTATCTTGTCAAATATGTAATTTTTCAACATGCCACTATTGTTGACCAAGAGATGATAAGTTAAGTCAAGGATGAAATATTGTGTAGCCAATATTCATTCAGAAATTTTTCTTTGCTGGGTTTGTGGAGAAACATCAACATGACGCAAAGACAACATGCAAACTTACACGCATACACACAAGTTGTGTGGCCTTTCAGTTGAATATTCTCAAAACTTCTTTGTTTCTATGGCGTGTTCCGTCTAACTATCTTTCTCTTACGATGAGACATGTGGTTTAGGAACACATACTTTTCACATTCATGCCAGCTGCATGTGTTTTATCAGCCTTGTGTATCTTCCTCAACATGGTTTGTGTGGCAAGTCTTCAACTTCTTTTCGTCGAGGTAATGCTGATAGACAAATGAAAAGAAGCCCCATATAGCTAAAATGATGGAGAAGATCTTCAATGAATCCATCTTATCATGGAAAACTATCACCGCTACAACTGGAACTATAGGCAATCCCACAGCAGTTATGGTATTAGAGAACACAGAAGATGACTCAAAGATCAATCCCAAAGCACCAATAGTGTAGACTTGAGAGGAAATAGCAGCTGAGGACAAAGTCATAATGTATGACACCTTCCCGAGTCTGTAGTTTTGCATCTCGCTTGTTAAAAGTTTCCACTCCCCACTAGCAAAAAGCCCTATCAGAACCACAAAACATGAAACTAGTGACTGGTAAATGGCCATGTCCATGACTGCTGAGAATGAAGGTTTCTTCAAAACTTTTGTGAGGATTAGTTGTACCAGCGATAAAAGCAGTCCAATACCAGCAGAAGCACTGATGGTGCATATGAACCCTAACACATACTCTACTCTTGAGACATCTTTTATGTTTTGCGACTCATTGTTGAACACCAAGAGTGCAGAGGAAACAGTAAGGAGAAACAGAGAATTGACAATGTAAGGAGTGAACTTTTGAGAGTTAAGGAAGTAGGAGAATAAGGCAGTGAAGGCTAACTGCGAGGCAAAGATGAGGGAGAAAGTAGAAACAGGTAAGTAGAGCAAACCCACTGAAGACATATAACTGACAGCAGATGCTAAGAGGCCAAGGCATATGTAAGCTAATCCAAGAGTAGTGTACGAAGAGAACTTTATGAAACTTGGATCTGTATTTTCTTGTTGTTTGTCTCGTGAAAAGAATCGGTATAGAAACAAAACAGGAAAGCCTATGCGTTGGAGAACTGTTACCATCCATGTGCTCTTCCCACCATTTTCATAATACAATCTGCCCAGGATTGTAGAAAGTGTTTGGCAGGTAAGGACAAAGAATACATAAATGGAGATTCTGAACCACTTCTTGTAGTTCCTGGTTTGAGGTACCGAGGATGATTCAGTTACCTCATGATCTATTAGGTTTGCTTCTAAGTTCTGGTCACCTGAAACATCGTAAAGAACATTCTAAAGAAATGAAAGCCAAATGATGTTTTCAGATGCATTTAAAAGGAATCTACACCATCAGATGTTTTTTGCTTACCATTGACATTGAGTTCTTGAGATCTTTCCATGACAAAACTTTTTGCTTAGCGTTGACTTAAAAGTTTTCTTGGAACCCTTAAATGGTAGCTTGTTAATACAGCCTGGGCATGGAGCTCCAATCTTAAATAACTTTTAACATCAGTTTCTTTTGTCTGAATCTTTTATTCTTTAGCATCTTTTGAAGTGGAATCAGACGTTAACAAATATACAAGAATACATGGTGGCCTTGAGCACACTTGACATTTTAAAAGTTTTCATTGTTGTTGGGGGTGTCTACCATATGTATACAACTGTTTAATTTAGATGCAACTGGCTATAACTTATAAAAGCTCTGCAATGTTCTTGGATTTTTGTCCAAGCCTAGACATGACTGTTGTCTTCTTGATAAGCATAAAAAGCTAAGCCCAAATGGCCAAAATAATCCACTCAGTGAGTGGAAGCGTTCTGATAACATCAGAGAAGAGCGATGATAACTTCAATAATCAAAAAGTTTCTTTCAAGTGGGTATTTTAGGTTGCTTCTATTCAACTTTTCCCACATAATGTGAAAAAAAAATCACAAAAATAGTTTAAAACAAAACAAAAATGTTTAAAATAGTAAAAATTTGATGAACTAATGTCATTGATAATATTTTTTTTTTTTTTTTTTTGGTCAAATAGAGATCATTTATTCTAGGAGAGTTGTTACAACGGGTTTAGCTATTAAAATTTATAAAACCTTAGGCCTTGGATCTTTGTCTAGTCCTGAATGTTATTACTCTTCTCTTCTTGTGTTTCTTTTTCTTCCTCTTCAGCTTGAGGAATCTCTTGCTCCTCTTCTGGTTTTGGATCATCAATATAATGCTGGTAAGCATAAGAAACGAATCCCCATATGGCCAAAAACATTGCAATCAACTTGATTCCACTCATCTGATCTCGGAAGAACACAACAGCAAGAACAGGAACAACAGGTAAACAAAGAGTGCTTATCACGTTTGAGAAAAGCGAAGAAACTTCAAGAATCAAACCCACACTACCAATCCAACAAGCTTGCCAAGATATCATTGAACCAATATTTATCAAAAGATAAGAGTTTTTCCCTAGTTTAAAGTCTTCCATCTCTGTCCTCAACATTTTCCACCCACCACTAACAAAGAGTCCAACCGCAACTGCACAAGTAGCTACCAAAGACTGATATGTGACCATGTCCAAAATAGCCTTGAATGTGTATTTCTTTAGAATCTTTTCAAACGCATAATCTGTTAAAGAAAGCACTAGAGAATATCCAGCTGAGCTACCGATCGCGCAGATGTATCCAATAACATATTTGTATTTGGATAATGAGTTTGAAGAAGAAGATTCAGGCTCAGGTTGGATGACAAGAAGTGTAGAAGATGTGGTCAAGAGAACAAGTGAGTTGAGTATACAAGGTGTGAACTTCTGTGAGTTAAGGAAGTAAGAGAAGACAGCATTAAAAGCCAACTGAGACGCAGAGATCAAAGAGAAAGTCGAGACAGGAAGGTAGAGTAATCCAAAGGAATACAGAACACTGTGACCAGCAGCAAGCAAGCCAAGTCCTATGTAAACTGATGAAAGTTTCAAGAAGGACGAAGTAGTTTTGTTGGCTAAGGTATTAGTCTTGTGAGGCTCAGACTTTATGTAATAATAGCAAGGAAGGGTTAAAGGAAACCCAACTAGCTGAACTAAGGTCTCGAGCCATATACTGTTTCCACCTTTGTCGTAGTAAAGTCTACCTAAGAGAGTGGCTATTGTCTCTCCAGCTAAGAGGAGAATGACGTAGAGACACACTCTTAACCTCCATGAGTAGTTGTGACTTCTCTGTTCTGTTGAGGATTTCCTTTCAGGTTCTGATCAACACATGAAAACAGAACAATAACATAAGTAAACAAGAACACACGAAGCTCTGTAATGGTTTTATTGATTACATGTGTTGTAGGGTTAGACTACTTACCGCCATTGACGTGAATATGAAGTTCTTGAGTTTCTGATTCTACTTCCATTATAGCAACCAGGAGGGAGCAATATCTGAGGGAACAAACAAAGATGATGTGTCCTAAATTGCTTATATATAGGCAAATGCGTATATGCATATATTATAAACAATCTTGTTATTACTTTGTATATTAATATATCGGGTTATTAAAATAGTTATTAAGTGGATATAATCTGTTCAAGCTATTACCCGAAATTGTTAGATGCACTCTTGACATGAACCATTTTCCCCCAATGATTTCGCATTCCATCTTTAACCTAACCAATTTTTTTACCTAACAAATATTTTCTTGTCATTTTTATCTTTTAATTAGCCAAACAAAAAAAATTAAGAATGGAGTCAGATTATCTAACAAAAGTCTCCAACTTTATATGACCCATATGAAGAAAACGTGGGACAAGAGGCCATAACAAAGCATAGAAGTTAAATAACAAGAAAATGTTCATGATGATGGTAATAAAAAATAGTGGCATGGAGGTGGGCTTTGAGTCCCAATGTATTTAGCTCTAACGTATACAGCTTCACTTCCTATGTTGCTGTTCTGCTTTTCTTCACCAGAAGAAGATAGATAAAGATGAACATTCTCTAAGTACACTTTCTTACATGGCATTCCTTTGCTACAATGCAGCTGCACTGCGACCCTTGACGATGATGTTCCTCTTATGTTCTTGAAGTATATCACTCAGAATCTCAGATTCACCTTATATGGTAACTACAAAAAGAAATCAATTAGAACCGTGCTCTCGGACCCATTTCAGTAACAAATCTTAAGTAAAACATTTGATGCCACTCAGATCAACACGGTTTGGTTCTTATGTTCTTGAATTTATGTCACTTAAATTTACTCCAAAGGGTACCTGGAAAATGTAATCTTTATCACATATTCTAGCTTATAAGAATGGTAGTTTGACAACAAAAAAATGCTTCAACCGGCGCTAATCACAGTTTAATCTTTGAGACTTGAGAAACTAGATAGGTAGAGATGTAGTTCTAGTTTTGCTGAATTTATGACACTATCAAGAGTACCTGAAAAATGCAATGTTTAATGATAGTATCCAAGTAACTTACAAAGACTAATTAATTAGTGTTGGTTAATATAAACAGACAATATTTGACCCAAATCAAGCTACACTTAGACCAGGAGAATCAGCCCCAGTTTTGATCCTTATACGGTATAATATCGTATAAACCCTATATAACATCCCTACTTATAACATTCGTAGTACCACTCATCATGCAATCCCTCACCACCAGTCCCTTCACATCTTTCTCATTTGGATATCTCCCTAAACCCCCAACACTTTAGCCGCAAGAACACAAAACCACTTCAGCAACAACAGTTACATCAGTTTTTTATTTACCTGATACCATATCCTGGTTCACATTTGATAATTTTGATTGTGATCTGAGAATTTCCTTGTCCTATAGACACCCAATCATCTCCAGTTGCTATATCAGAACCATAGAAATAGACATTTGAGATGCAGTCGATGTGGATACCATCAGTGTTAGGACTATCAGAAGGAGCAGTAGTGTTGACTCTTGTTCCTTTGAAGTCTCTACATTCTGCTAATGCTATGTGGAAGAACTTGCTGTTCACTGACCTTATCTTTCTTACTATTGTTCTGTTCATCCCCGCAAACTTAAGCTGTGAAAATCATCTACGGAATATAACTTTTGTTGGAGTTTTCTCACAGTTGGGAGGAGTTTGCAGTTAGAATCAGTAGTACAATTATTAAACGGTCAAGCTACGGCGCCTTTGACAGATCAGTTGATGCTTTGAGATGACCCCAAATTCAGGTTACGTGGATAACAAGAAAACTTTAGCAACAGACAGGACAGATTGGGATGGATAGATATATGTATTGACCGAGGAGAGTTGAAATCACCTGTATTCATGTGATCTTTTTCATTAAATCATGTTATTTTTCTCTGAAAATGAATATAGTGATAACATATAAGCAAATAATTTAAACATCATCTATCAAGTAATGTTTAGAAAATTAGTAGTATTTAATTTCTTGATACGAATTGGCAGAACATATTAAAATTGTTTATTTTTGATCAAAAGCTTGTTATTAATCTATCTATCTGTTATATTAATAATTCGTTATTGGTTTTGAAGGGAGCGTTCTAGATTTGTATGTATATAGTTTTATATGTCTCTTCATGTCACTATAAGTGTCAAGGGACTAAGAGCATCTCCAACCCCACTGCAAAATTAACTGCAAAATAGAGTGAAAAATGCAGTCATGAACAAACAAAAAAGATATTACTCCATATTTGTTTGTTCATGACTGCATTTTCCACTCCATTTTGCAGTTAATTTTGCAGTGGGATTGGAGATGCTCTAAGGGGTTTGGCAATTACGTGATTCTCCCGAAGATACTTTGTATATAGCTTTGCTTTTCTTTCTAAATTTATGGCTTCCTTTTGTTTTGTTAGGTAAATTTGATGCTGACCCCGAATAAGAATAAAGATTTATATCATTATCACGAGATTTGTTTGTATCATCAACATAATATATAAAACTAAATTTACTAAATGAATGTTTCAGCTAATGTAGATATGTAATATGTTAAATGGATTTTCCTTATGATTCCATATATGATTGGACTTGATATCATTTATTTCTTTATCTATGCAGGCTAAATCATTCTCAGTCAAAACATCTACAAATTGGTCCTATGTAAAACATATAATATACGATTTCCTATTATGTTTGTTTATGTTAAACATATAAAGCATATTTTAGGAACATATTTGAGCTTTAGAACAATTTATGTTAAACTAGGGTAAGCCCGGGCTACGCCCGGGATTTTTGTTTAAAACTTAATTTTTACTATATATTTAGTATGCTAATTTTAAGATATAAATATTATAATCTATTATAAATATATAAATAGCTAAAAATTATAAAAATGTAAATGAAGTGAAACAAAAATGGCAAAGAAAATGATCAACAAATATGCAAGTTACGAAAAACACAGAAGAATGTTTTTTAAAAAATCAACTAATAACTAATTTACTAACAATTAAATTATTGTTTATAATATTTACATATGTTTTTTTTTTGCGAATTTTAATCATAAAATTAATAGAAAATCTATTTAAATTTATTTTACGTGTCTCAAGACTGTGGTTGAATAAACCGTAATTGAAATCTATAGTAGTGTATGGTATGATTATCATAAGAATGATTCATTCTATGATAATCATGTCAAATAAAAAATTGTTTCCATTCAACACAAAAAAGCAATATGAAATATAAAAATTATAATAATATTCTTTAATATCAATTATATATATTTCTACCCCAAGAAAAACTCTCGTGTTTAAAAGAAACTTGAAATTTTACTTGGCCTAATGTATTTGAGCTTAAATACACGTTGGTTATTATTTTCCACACATCATCTCAACCGCTCACCATAATGAGAATCTCATTGTCACACAAACACATAATCATACACTTTTTATATAGAACAAAATTTATTATATTGATGATGTTTGTATACTTGTAAATTGTGTTATTGAATACCATGGTGTGCTTGTTTCTTCAATACACATACTCCTATGAACATGAAAATAAAGAGTGGTGGCTTTGTTCCTAATAATAATCACTTCTGTATCCATTGTCCATATGCCACAATGGTAAATTGCAGCTTTCTTCTAACCTTCAAATACCATACTGGATCCTCCTAAGTATATCACTGCTTAAGCTACTTCATGTTAAATCACCATCATGCCGTTGAGGATCCACATTCTTCTGGAAGGTCCAAATCCAGAATTTAGTTTTATTCATGGATTTCTTGGTTGGCAAGTACAACAACAAATGAAACTGAACGGATACGCATGGATGAATAAAATAGCTTATGTACCTGCAAGTATATATGCAATCTGGTACATCTAGCTAGAGAGACACTTGAAGCATATTGTTGTCCATTCAGTAAGAAGACTTTTCAAGGTATGCTCAAACTTCCTCCAGAGTGTACACTGATGAAGGCCTATGTAAGGAAATAAGTCTGATTACTTGGACATTTATATTCAGAAATGATTCAATTCATAATGTAAATTTTCCGAAGTGGAACTTGAGTTCTTACACAGTGATTTATAATGTAGATGAAAATCTTGCAGTAGTCTGAACAAAGGGGAACAAAATCTCAGAATTGGAGAAAAAATTGGATCCTTTCTGAAAGTAAAGGAAATCAGCACCAAAAGTCTCATAAAAGGATGCTGGTTACTATATAGTTTCCGTAATGTGAGAGTAATGCCACATATCTGACCATTAAACATGCTAAGCCCAAACCGGGAGGACAGTGGATCAGATTTGAACTTTTTCGAATTTGAGATTTAAGTCCTTAAAGGTAACACTTTAAAATTTTCGATTTTAAATCCTTTCAGCTCTCTCGGTTCAGGAACATGCCTTACAGTTAACTCTACTAACAACAGAGAGAGAGCAACTTCATTCGCCCCTTGATCAAAAACCTCCTTCGTACAGCAGACATGGCTAAACACTCTATATATAGGCATACGAAAGCTCAGCATAATTAAAATCAGGGATTACATTTGATCAAGAAGCTACAATTAAGTAACTATTACCAAATGTGGATGTAATGGGGAGCATTAGATGCTCAAAAGTGAAACGATAGCTCATGTATATGACCGTTTCATCATTGATACACTTACAATCTACTGCGTCATTCCTTACCCTTTCTTTCACACTTAATGGACGCAGACGAACCTTGCATTTGATCCTCTCTTGTAGCCATCTTCATCCTTCACATTCCGTACATCACCTGATCTTAGCCCTAAAGAAATCATGACGAAAAAACAGCGACGCAGAAGAAGTAGTCAGAGGCGAAGTAGAGTTCGCCGTGATCTTGAATAGCAATGTCGTCATGAGCTGCGATCAGAGAACTTGACTTCCTTGAAGTTGGAACTCGAGCTAGAGCAATGGTAGCTGAGAATTGAAGACCACATCAATTTCACACCACGACAGATGAGAGCTGAGCAATGGAGGCGACTGAGAGCTTGATTTCAATGACAGGAGAGCTTGGACACGACAGGAAGATTTTCTTGACAATGTTTTTTTTTTAAAAACTACGTCAATGAAGATAGTAGATGTTGGATTCAAAGAGGACTTTAAGAAGATGAATGTAACTGGTATATTTATGGGTCGTAGGAAGAAGATGGAACAACCCAATCGAAACCCTAGGGTGTGAGCCGATATCGCGACGGCGGAGAAGAATAATGGTTCAACCTATACGATAAAAAACGATGCGTTTCGAGCATGTCGACCTACGCTTTTTAAGGCTGGGCTTTACAAAGTTTTATTCAGAAACCGTGTAGAATAGAAAGCCCAAACACAATTATAACCAAAATAAATGAAACGCTGAGTTTCGTTAAAGAGGACAGGTGTCGCTCTTAGAACACACGAATTAGTGACATGGCAGCACCAGGAGAGAGTGAAACTGTACTTTATATAGATAGATGTGATTTATCTCAAAACTTCAAAGCTGATGTAGTTGAATTGATTAAAAATAAAGTGAATAATTGATCATGATGAACAGACTAGGGGGTGGACATATCAGTTGAATTTCAAAATCAACATAAATTTGCAAATAGGAAAGTAAAGTACATCGGAGGGCGCATGCTAGAATTCAGAAGCCACATGATCTTATGATGCTCACCTCAAGCATACTCCCTCTGTTTCATAATAAGTGTCGTTTTAGATTTTTCACACAGATTAAGAAAACATTTAATTTTGCATATTTTCTATAGAAAAACATTATTACCCATACACCTAATCATATTTCAACCAATAGAAAATTAAACTGGAAAATAAAATCAATAAATTATGCATTGAAATTTTAAAACGACACTTATTTTGTAATGAAAATTTTTCTCTAAAGCGACACTCTTTGTGAAACGGAGAGAGTATAATTTAGATATAAATGTAGTTTCATGCATTGAGTAACTTAGGTATATGACATAAATGCGCTTCCAAATAATGTCCACAAATATGTACATACGCTGATCCGGTGATCGGCTTAAAATGCAAAAGAAAAAAAAAATCAGCCTTTTGGTATATTGTTATTGTCAGAAATTGTTGTCGTCCGAAAATACATTTATATGCTGATAACGATACCAATCCATCTCGAATCTAGAGCAGTATCTAAAATAAGTGCCACCCTGGAAAGCATACCATGTTCCAATGTAATTAAATCTCCGAATGATAACTAAAAGATTGAGAAAACAGCCATTAAAACTTTGAACTTTCAAATAAAAATAAAATAAAAATTTTAATTTATGTTTGAACAAAAAAAAACTTCAACTTTTAAATATTAACCGTTTTAACTCTTATTTTTTATTGATTCAGCCATTTAAAAAATTTAAATAGTCAACTGTTAAAATCGATTAAAAATAAATATTTGTTAACTCGTTAAAAGACATCATTGTAAAAATTGATTAAAATATTGATTTTTTTTGCTTATGTAAACACTTAAAGCATCTCTTTCGCGAAAGCATAGTGAAAAAGATGAAGCTGATTTGGTGTTATGACTTCCCGAAACAAATATTTTAAGTGTTTATAGAAATAAAAAAACATCGTTTGATCAATGTTTTAATTAGTTTTTAAAATGATGTCGTTTATCGAGTTAACATGCGTCTATTTTTTAATAGATTTTAACAATTTACTATTTGGGTTTCTTGAATGACCGAGTCAGCAAAATATGAGAGTTAAAACAGTCAATATTTGAAAGTTAAAAATTTTTTTGGCTCAAACACGAATTAAAATTTTCTTGGCTTCAATTTGAAAGTTCAAGATTTTAATGGTTGTTTTCTCCTACAAAATTATATTGATAGTTCCAGAGTTCCATATATGCTCTTTAGTCCCGCAGGCTCAACCAAAGCGTATAGAATTTTCACGATATATAGGTTCTCATTGCAGACCGTCTTACGCCGACAGTGGAAGAAGTGCGGTCGAAGGGACATACATTATCACTGATGTATGAGTTTTCTCCCTAGTTAACATTTAGTTTGGGCATAATATAAAATCAGACCGTTAACTAAAATTACCTTGATATGACTTTTCATCTCACGTTTCACACTAAACAAATCATTATTTACGTATTTCCAAATAATTAATTTTCTTCTTATTTTATAGGATTGTGGAATATCAATATTATTTTCAGTTCTATTGGTAGGGGGTAGTCCTACTGGTCCACAGTCTATGTTTCCATGTGTGTGGATAAGATAGAAAGCAGAAGCAGCCAAATCTTTTTTGGGTCCACTATCTCTTAAGACACAAGGACGAACTCAACTTTAAAAAAAAAAGAGAGAACGAACTCAACTTTTGCTTAATATTCACTTGTTCACACCCATAGGTATTCGACATGCACAACTTAATTTTTTTATATATGTAACTTTTTTATATAACCCTTGTATCAAATATTCGATTATAATTTCTTCTCTCTTGTGAGCTTTCTAATTTTAAATTTAGTTTCCCAGTACGCATAAGAATATATTCTCTATACGGGACATTTATCCTAGCTAGAAGAGTATGTCCTTTTTAGCTTCTAAATACTCCCTCCGTTTCAGATTAATTATCGTTGTAGAATAAAATTTTCGTTTCAAAATAAGTGTCGTTTTATAGTTTCAATGCAAAATTTATTGAGTTTTTATTCTAATCTATTTTTCTATTAGTTGAAATATGGTTATGTGTATTGGTAGTTGTGTTTTTATTTTGAAAATACGTAAAATTAAATGTTTTCTTAATATGTGTGTCGAAATCTAAAACGACAATTAAAATGAAACGGAGGGAGTATGATAGTACACCTTACAGAACCTGAACCCAATAACATCATATCATACAACCATCCAAATTACAGTAACTACAATATTACAGCAAAAGAAACAATTTTTTAAAAAAAAAACAAAGAAAAAAATATAGTGTTAACCCATTAAACATATAATCCAAGCTCAATTTCTGTCACATTCTCTCATGAAAAATATATGTACATGCAAGTAAGAGAGACATAATAGATATTAAGTTGCATATATATTGAAATTCCGATCTCCCTCTCTCTTAATATATGTATTTACTATGTAAGTGTATATAGTTTATATATAACCATGATCAATCAAGGCTCTTGCTTGAAGAAATTAGAAGGAAATATCTCTTTCAAGAGCTCATATTCCCCTCCTTGGTGATACCCTTGATGTGTGTTAGGGTTTGCATGTACACTACCATAACCACTCTGTTCATATCCATAATCCAAAGCTACCGCAGCAGAACCGCCGCTAGTATAAGCCGACGACCGAACCATATCATGTGTGAAGCTTCTTGGAGTCATGAAGTCAGCGAAGTCAGCGGAGTACATAGCAGCCGCAGCCGCAGCGGAGCTTCCCCGGAGATTAGTCGGGAGCGGGTGATTATGTTGACCCTCGTAGGTTGTAATCACGACCGTTGGATCTTGGAACGATCTCTCCACTCGCTTCTTCACATTGCACCTTTGCGTTGTACATCTATAATAACTCCTATTTTCGTTTTCGTTTGCATTTGCAAAGTATTAGTTACACTACTATACATTAATATAAATTTCATGTATTAAACCATAAAATGCAAATGCATAAAGAAAGTTGAATAAATAGAATTACCTTGGATAAATGCTGTTTTTGACGGCCTTTTGGCCGTATTTTCTCCATCTATAACCATCTTCAAGATTATCAACTTCACTTTTAGTCATAAACGAGACTCGTGGCTCTCTTTGTTTCTTCTCCTCCTTCTTTTTCGTTTTCCCTCTGAAATAATTCATCATAAAATTATTATTATTTTTTTTTTTTGACTAAATTTGATGCATAAAATTATTGCAACGTACTAGATTAAATTCCTAAATTAGGGTATCATTTGATTTTCCAAACTATTTCATAATAAAATCTAAATGACTTACGCTTTTTTGGAGCTTTGATTTTCTTCACCTCCATCTCCAACTAACTCTCGTTTCCACTGGCTCTTACCGGAATCTTGGCCGTGATGATCGGCCTCGCTAGAGGAAGAAGGTGCGGAAACCCTAGTTGGAGTTTCACCGGTAATGTCATTAGTGACATGGTGCTTCGATTCTTGATCGACCAAAGAGTTGAAAACCTCTGAGGAAGAGGGAGAAACACCAAACGTTTTCTGAAGTAAAGAGTCGTACGCTCCGGGAGAGCTTTGGAAGCAATCATCGGGTAAGGAGTAAGAAGATGGAGTTGAAGTTGAAGTTGAAGAAGGGAGATTCATCAGTTCGTACAAAGACAAGGATGATAGGTACTGGTAGCTGTAGAGATCTTTGGTTTCATTAGACATGGTGATCGAAGAACAATGAGAGAAAGGGAAAAAAAAAAAGTGGAAAGAAGTAAAGAAGATAAAAGAGTAATAAGAGAGGAGAAAAGCCTGGGGATTAGTTTTTTTTTGGTATGGGGTCTAGATTTGTGTTTGGACTTTAATTGGGTCTTCGTCTATCTTTCTCGTATTTATGCATTTTGAAACTCAAAAAAGGATGAGAGAGAGAGAGAGAGAGGTGCTTTTGGCTAATTTGATTATAAAGAATTATACTGGGATATAATTCAGTGGTACGTACGTGTGTGAATCCATAGTCGTGCTCATACATTTTATTTTTTTCTCTATTTAGCTTTTTGAACATACTATTAACTTACTCTCCCTATTCCAAATTAACTAATTTAAAAGTTTTTATATATCGATTAAAAAATTATAATTTTTATTCAATTTATCTCGTTTATCTAAAATCAACAATAATTGTAATTATAATTAACTAAATCAACAATATATTCCGAAAAAAGCGCAGTTCTCCCAGGCACAGATATCGAAGTATCTCTTACGCCGATGGAGTCCGACGCCGGCAGCTCCGTAGCTCGCCGGCGTCACCACCTCTCCGACGTCTTATTTTCCTTTGTATCTCTTTTGTTTCCTGTTACCTTGTTACTTCACGAGTTTCTTGTGGGTCTGGGTTTCTTATGCTCCTTCGCCGTTGCTAAGTGCTGGAGATACTGCCCGTGCTGTCACTTTATCCTATGGCTCCTGCTTAGCCCTTCTCCATCTCTCTTAACTGCACTAGTTCCAGATCTGGTTCATAAAACCAGCATTTCTTCGAATCTTTATTTTCAGATCCCAGATTTAAAGCTGTTGCGACTAGTGCTCCCCTCTTTGTCTCCTACGACGATGACTTTTCTCCCTTCGGGGAAGATTGATGTTAACTGGTTCTCCTGTGCGAGTGACTCCCGTACTAATCTTCTATGTTCTCTGTTCACCAGATCTATAAGGCTCAACAGCTTGGAGTACTACGACCGAACTATCCTGATGAGTTTTCTCGGCCTGATGGATGGTGCTCCGGGCTCCGGTGTGACGCCAGTCACCTCCACCACTGCTCTCTCCTCTGCTGATCCAGATCTGCTACCTGATGGTTGGCTACAAGCCTCTGGAACTGACTCTTTCTTCGGGGATTCCCGGACCAGCACAAATGGGCTAGCGGAATCTGGCCCTGAATGCTCTTACCGCTGCCGACGTTCTTCACTTTCGCTCAGGCTGTCACTGCCGGTGTACTTTCATCCTGCTCCACCAGCTCAAAGCGTGTACCCGACACCCCTTCAATCAAATGCCGCATCTCCACCGTTCACCCGTCACAACTCCATCATTCCGTTTGTAATCCGGCGAGGTCTTCTCATATGGGCCATGGAGATGGATACTTACTTTATTAGGTTGGTCTTTACAACACCAGTCAAAGTTATTTGCAATCTTTCCAGCTCAACAGTTCCACAGCCCACCAGATGGTGGGGGAGTTTGATCTTTTTGATTAACCTCCTAAACACTACCGATGGATTCATTGGAGTCTTTACCGGAACACTCAAGCCTTCAATGATATATCCCTCTTGTTCGAAGAGTTTCTTACTTTGGTTTGTGCCAGTGGGTTCACCGGTAAAATCGTTATCACCATTCTCTCTAGAGGAGAAAACTTTACCATCCTACCATTTTCCTCTAGAAAGAGGTATTTCCTCGGACTCTTGGCCGAGTGTTTCTTTCAGTTTCCTCATCGTTTTGTTATCTTGCGGAGCGGTCTCTACGGGACCAGAAGATACAATCGAAATTACTTCGGTAATGTTCGTTGATGAGGGCTGGACTTCAACGTCACTTTATGTGACTATTCTCCAACTGCTCGACTTTGTCGTGAGGATTCTTCCGACGCATTCAAGTTTCATCTTGAATCCGTTGTCATCTTCGATTGAAGACTTATCATGCTTAGCTTATATATTTGTTGTGTTTTATGCTTATTTTCAAAGAGGATGGATAATTCCCTCTTTCTATTGTATGGAAGAAGTTTGAGTCTTAATGAATTAAGTTGTGTCCAAAAAAAAAAAAAATTAACTAAATCAACAAAAATTATATTATAAAACATAATCAAATTATATTTAATTTTTACATAAAATTCAAAAATATCATTTAAAATAAAACAATTTTTTCCGTAAAACCCAATAATGAAACAGAAGAAATAGTTTTTAACATTTTCTCAATAGTATTGTTTTTAATTCAAATTTTTGTTTCTGTTGAAATATTCACTTTAAATTTGTTAATGCAGTCGTTTTATTAAGTTTTCTTACTTTATCGTTATAATTATAAATTAAATAAATAAGAAATATTGACAAAATAAAACTAAAACTAATAATGAAAGATAAGAAATTTAGTCTAGTTCTTCTATATATATACACATACTCAATGAATAGTATATACTGATGTCATTTTGAATTAAATCATCATATGCCTTTTGAATGACTTTTTAGTATTTGGCAATAAGCACTTTATACATAAAGCTAAGTTGACAAAACAAAAGAGTTGCAAAAGTGGCTTCTAGTGAGGAAACATACTTTAATGTAGGAAAATTCATACACTAAAGGAAAAGAAAATCGCATATTAAAATGCAAGTCCTTGTATAATACTAGTTCGAGTCTTAAAATGCCTATCTCTTTAAAATTCCCCAAAATCTTCTTTAATTGTTTTTGCCACATGCATTCGATAAACATATAAAACATGCAAAAATTTTGGGTTCGTTTAGTAACCTGCCTTTTATTTTGGGTTCGTTTAGTAAGTACCTGCCTTTTATTTGGGGCTAGAAAGTAAAGATATGAAAGGTTCACACCTTTGACGTAATTGAAGGAGTCGTAGTCAGCGACGACTATGGCTTACCGATAACCGGAGACAGTCAGTCATCGGTCGCTTGGTGTGAAGAACGAAGGAAGAGGCAGTCAAAGATTCAAACGGAAAAAGGTTAAAAAGATTTTTGTGAAAAGAAAAAAAAAATACATTTGGCAGTACACGGCGGCCACGTGTAAATACTGGCACCGTCATTTGACCGTCGCCGACACATGACTGGGCACGTGCTTGACTGTCCTCTCTTCTCCTTTCTTTAGTTGTCTCCAATGGAACTGCATAGCATCAATTTGATGTAAAATGTTCTTCAATAGAATTTTGCTTAATTTACACCAAACTACTTTTGTAGTGTTTTTCTTGATCAAAATGTTAAAACTACTAGCTGCAATATTACATTATGCTTGATCCAACACTGCATGTAGCAATAAAATATTAAATACTGTATTTGTATTTTTCTCTTAATAATATGATTAAATTATCTATTCATTGATTAGAGTGTGTAATTGAAATAAACATACTAAGATTATTTGTGTCTTTTCATTTTAATAATATGAAAAATTTAATTTAAATTAATAAAATTTAATTTAATAAATATAAAATATTATTTTGTATGTTTATATATTTAATTAGTATGTAAATTGATTAGAATAAAAATACTTAGGAACATCAATTAAAACACTGAATATATAAAATCAGATATATGAATATTCAGTGTTTTAAAAAATATTAAAATAAAAATAAAAATTTAATCTAATAATATATTTTATTTGTTTCAATACATATTTAACCTGAATTTTTAAATGTGATTAGTCGTATAGTTGAAAATAAAAAAAATGAAAATTTTAAGGATTGAAAATAATCTTATTGTTTTACAAACATTTTAAGATTGGACAAATAAACTTAATCTAAAATTTAGAATCGAACATGACTCTATAAAAAAAACTCTGAATCGATTTAAACTCGACAGAAATACTAAATAGACTTATTTTACGGTATTTCAGGTTATGAATTTTATCGGAACTAAACTCGAATCTAAATAGATATCTAATAAGATTCCAAAATTCAAAATAAATCAAAAATAATTTATATTTCCTCCGTTTTATATTAGTTGTCGTTCTAGGTTTATGCACGCATATTAAGAAAACATTTAATTTTATATATTTCCAAAATAAAAACACTATTACCAATATACATATCTATATATCAACCAATAGAAAAATTGACTAGAGAATATTACTAATAAATTTTGCATTGAAAACTGAAAACGTCACTTATTTTGAAACAAAAATTTTACTGTAGAACGACAAATAATTTGAAACTGAGGGAATACTAAAGGTGAATTCAGCTTCTAATATGTATTTAAGATATACTCACTCTGTTTCATAATAAGTGTCATTTTAAGTTTCTGCACACAGATTAAGAAAACATTTAATTTTACATATTTTCTATATAAAAACATCATTTCCCATACACCTAACACTATTTCAATCAATAGAAAATTAAACTGAAAAAAAAAAATCATAAATTTTGCATTGAAAATAGAAAACGACACTTTTTATGAAACAAAAATAAAACTTCAAAACGACACTCTTTGCAAAACGGAGGGAGTTACTAAAAATTATTGAGTATCTAAAATAATTATCAATTATATAAATAATTAACTCTAATATTTAATCTAATATTTTTTATATGAGTGAAGTGGATCGTTATGCTGACTGATAAGTGAGGTCATCATTACGCTAATACAATTACTTTTCACATTATAACTTTTTCCTGTCATATCCAAAGAACTTTTAAATGTATAAAAGTAAATGAGGAAAAGATGGTCAAACCAATATTATTAAATGCTAACATTATGTTAATTATGATAATACTTTTTGTACAGTCGGAAATTTTCTTTTGTAGAGATAATCGTACAGTCTTTACCTGCGTTGATCGTGGGGAAGTTGTTATGAACCTTATGCTATACTCCTAGTTTTGATTTAATTATCATTATAAAAAAAATTATTTTAAAATAAACGTCGTTTTAGAATTTTAATGAAGTTTATTAATATTTTTTTTTATTGGTTAAAATATAATTAGATATATAGATAATTATATTTTTATTTTAAAAATATACAAAATTATTTATTTTTTTAATATGTGTATAAATCTAGAATGATAAATAAAATAAAATGGAAGGAATAATATTTTTATTTTTATTGGCTAATAATTAATCGTTTTCAGCAAGGAATTATAATGCCCAACCGACATGACAAATGAGAGGGGACATGACAAACTGTAACGTGGTCAAAGTAAAATATTTACAAAATATGGCAAGATAAGAAAGAGATTATTGGAAATTCGTTTTTACTTTTTAGTTAGAACAAATTTGATTTCGCATCATGGTCTCATGGTTGGTTTCATTAATTTCGCTCACCATCCGTTTCTGGTAGGTGAAGGGTTCAACTCATTTCATTCTCTTCACGTTCCTAAAGTTTTCTGAATTATAAATTACAATGGACTACGTCTGATAATCTCTGTACATTTGACAGTCTCTATATATAAGAACTAGAATGTTATGGATGGTCCGACATGACATACTCAGATAGAATCACATGACTATTGGTGTATAATGGCTTTTTTATTATTGAGAAACTCAGAAAAGTTAAACCATAATTCCCATGCTTTTAGCCCCCTTTTTGGTCAAAATATGGTGAAAAAAGTTTTCGAGAAAAGCAATAACAATCGAAAAATTAAAATGAGTAAATAATTCTCGATGAACCGAAAGAGACATTAACTATTCTTAACTGATCAAAAATATGAGATCGAATTAATCTTTAATTAAGAAAAGAAGCTTCAACTATTATTGGATTACACAGCTTATATATAATGATCTCTAAGAACATAAATACTTTTAATCTTTTAGTATTGCATAAGTATAATGGTAGTAGCATATGCTTCTCCTACGTATATCTATCCACAGTGCATGCTAAGTAAATATACATAAACACATATTTATGGTTTAAGTTAGGCACAAACTGAACGCCGTAACTGGTGCCTAATTGTTTTCGCTGTCATATCCACAAAGCTTCTTCATTTGATTGTAGCCTCACTTTAAAAATAAATAAAAAATACTTCTTCTTCTGTTTCAATATATACTAGAGCTTGATCCGCGCACCTGCGCGGGTATTCGGTTTTATTTTAAAATAAAAATTATTTATTTTATATAAATAAATGATAATATATATTTTAAAAATTTATCTGTATTAAATAACTGTTTAATATATTTTCTAAACACAATATTTTTATAAGTTATAATAAAAAAAAATTATCCGTCAATTGTATCATCTATATTTTTAAAATATAGATCCGTGTGTTTGTGCAAATGTATTTTTATGGATCAAAATTTTAATGTAAATTAAAAAAAAATTCTATGGCTGTATTTAATTTATACAATCAAATAATTCAATATATTATTTATAATTTCGTGTTTTATATTATGTATCTTTATAAGTTTGTTGTGTTTTTGAACATAGTTAATAAATCAATAAAAAGAAATAATGAACCCGTTTTTATGAATATCTTATTATATTTTTTGACATTGATTAAGTATAATTTATTGTTTAGTATGATTATAGGAAGTTTTACTTAAATAAATTGTACATAATTTTTTATACTTTAATTTAAGAAAATATATTAATTAATCTTGAAAAGACAAAGAATCTTAAAAGGTAGGTTAATAAATGATTTCAGTGGCATGCCCTTGTAAATAAGTTGAAAAACTAAGAGGTAATTTATATTTGTACTCCCCTTTTAATAGATTAGATAATGTTTTGGAGAGGTTTTGTAGATTTATAATCAATGATATTTATATAAATATAGATAATTTAACCAATTGTATTTTTATTATATCTATTTATAATTAAATAAATTATATTTGAATTACTTTTAATGATATTTTGGTAATAATAGTTTTCTTACTACATGTACATTGAAAAAGCATCATATAATATAAAATTAAAAGGAATACTCCCTCCGTTTCTAATTATTTGTCGTTTTGGAGTATAATTTTTGTTTTAAAATAAGTGTCATTTTCGGTTTTCAATTCAAAATTTATTGGTAATATTCTTTATTATATTTTTCAATTGATTGATATATATTAGGTATATTAGTAATAGTGTTTCTATTTTGAAAATATGTAATATTAAATATTTTATTAATCTGTGTGTATAAACCTAAAACGATAACTAAAATGAAATGGAGAGAGTACTAATTATCATTAACAATTAACTCCAAAGAAAAATCGGAACTTTACAACCGCCGGCACACCAGAAAATCCTTCTTTTGTTGGTTTGCTAATTACCCAAGCGAGACCCCGACATCTGTATACGTAACTTTATATGAGAAAAAAGAAAAACACATATAACTAAACTGTATCTGATGTATGCAGTTGAAATGTCTAAACTATTTTGGGGATATGTGCCTGACTTGGAGAGATTTTATAAATATATATATCAAAAAAATATAACTATCTTGTATATTTAAATACTAGCAAGAAATAAAAGAAAAGAAGAATGAAATTTGACCCCAAAAAAGAGAGTGAAAATGTTGACTTTTGACCTTTAAAGGAATAATTGGGGCAGGTGTATTGTTAGGTGTGTGATAATATTGTTATTATTAATTTGCTAGTATATATATGAACAAAAAGGAATCTCTTGTATTTTCTGTTCTTTCACACACATCCTCTTTCATGAAAGTATTTAGTTGTTAGAGCTGACAAATTAAAATATCTAATAAGAATAATATTTGAATGAAATTATCAAGAACAGGAACATAATTTGCATTATTGTATGATGAGATATTTACATCTTGAGTCTCTACATGATTAATTACATTTTTTTTTGCCTACCATCCTAATTGAGCTTGTTACTTGGGAAGATAACTAATTTAATCAAGCTGATAAAAATTGACTGTAACACTCTTTTTAAATCTGTTCATTCAAATTTCCAGAAATCTTAACTGTCATATTTTTTAGTTCCTTGCAACTCAAGAAAGTTCGATCAGACATTTTAAGAACCATATAACTTTTGATTCTAATTAGTTACTAACGGGGTCATTGACATCTCTTAATCTCTGGTTTGGATGAGAAACATATCTGACCATCATACCAAAGTAAACCAATGAAATAACCATTTAACTCCACATGAAACCGGTTAAGAAAAACCCAGAGTCCCGCCTCAGCATATTGGCGGGTGAAAGGAGAGGGTAAATATTTGGGATGTGAATCAGTGAATCCTGGTTAACCAAACTATGCAATACATGATCAAATACATAACATGTTGACGAAATGTATGGCCAAGAACAATAGTTAACCAAATTATTGCAGATATGTAAAGGCCAAGTACAAGTAGTTGGGAGAACTGGACTCTGAATCATTATCATTATCATTAGCCTCATCGGCATCGTTGATCAGATTTTAATATGGAACTTAATTAGTAAACTAAAATAATTGTTGCAGAGTACCAATCGCCGTCACTGCTACTATCTAAGAGATCTACAAGAGTAATTTTCCGTATATTTATATACATAATACATGTCGTGGAATCCATAAAATGTGACTAAGCTTCCTTTAATTCGCATTCATTCAAACTCTAGATAAAGCCGAAAACATCATAATCTAGAAAACAACAATGGCAAATATACATGGTGTTAAAATCATCAGTCAGTTTTACCAAGCCATTATGAATGATGAAACTCTTGATGCCTTGATGGGATTGTCAATGCCGCAGAATCCACACATCACTCACCCTTTACGTGTATCCGTAAAGTGTGGATTGAGAAAAGTGTGGCTTCAGCATTCAGATAAATTGGGAGAAAAGGACTGTAGTTTGATCGCTGGATATATACCTATCAAATAGTGCACTTGCACGAGATTTTAGAGAAGAAACTAGCAAATTTCTTGTCATGACATCTCTTGAGTTTTGGATGCTGTCATGTTTTCTTGTCTATTTTTTTTTTGGTCAAACGAACGTTTTTCATGTTCATATGATTGTAGTTTTTGTGAGCTTTATGCACTGTTAAATAGCATCTGGTGTAATATTGCATGCTCTAAGCATATTAATGAACAACTAATGGTGAAATTAGTGTTCGTTTTGGGATATCTCAAAAGTTGGGATGGTGGTAGCACATTGATAAGTAGAGAAGTTGAGTTGGGACAGGAGGACTCATTGAGTAGAGATGAGCTGAGCTGGCACTGCTGCAACAACTTGAGAGTCAAGAAACATAGACGGTTAGGAGATAGTATAAATAGATTTCTTTACCTTTGTTTGTGAAATCATCTTGTAATTGGGATCTTTAAGCAAATCAGAGGAGTGTCTCTGCATTTGAGGCAAGTTCAGAGAGGTTTCTCTCTGGATTTGAAGGACCTTGGCGTTAGGGTTCATAGCCTTCTCGTTTTGGTATTGTTACGGTTCGTACGATAAGCAATAAGATCGTCTTTTCCATCTTAGAGTCTTATCACACATGTATGATATGTATATGGTACAGTCGGTATACCAGTATCATGTAACACTGAAACTCTGAAACTACATACTCCCTCTGTTTCAAAAAGTTGTTATTCTAGAGAAAACTTTTGTTTCAAAAAGATCTATGTTTTATATTTTCAATGCAGATTTTATTAACTAATTGCAAATTTCAAAAAAAAAAAATTGCACTTACTGAATTTTTATTGGCTTAAACTTATGGGAAAAAAATAATCACAAAAAAATATGCAAATTTAATGTGTTTTATTAAACTGTGTGAAAAATCTAAAATATGTAACATTTTGAAACGGAGGGAGTATGATATTTAATTCAATTCGTAGAATAAAGTTAATTACAACATTATGAAGCAAAAAATATCGTCTGCTATTCTGTAGATAATTCAAATAAAAAAGAACAAAAATATTGAAGTGGTAACTAGATTATATTTATGCATTATGATAATGAAGGGGTAACTAAAATAATGAAATTTTATGACATATACACCTAGAAAATATATCATTTTCTCTATGCTTATTTCATTATTTTCCTTATTTTCTTCACATTAGATTCTCTTGCTCACATACGCATCTCGTCGTTTTAATTTTTAATTTTTAATTATACAACTACATTATTTAAATATATTGATATAATAATGTAAAAACTCATTTGTAGAGACTAAAATGAAGTTCTAAAATCCACCAATTAATATTAAAAAACTCATTAACTGATTCTTATTATGTGTAATATAATAACTAAGTTGGTCGAGCTGTGG
The DNA here is from genome assembly GCA_012274485.2 of Sinapis alba. Lineage (NCBI taxonomy): Eukaryota > Viridiplantae > Streptophyta > Magnoliopsida > Brassicales > Brassicaceae > Sinapis > Sinapis alba. Next base: position 28,870 of record MU106611.1, read on the forward strand.
TAAACATTGTTTGGATTATTACCTCTAACCAATAAAATTTTGAAAGAGCGTACATGTAAAATATATTGTTCTAAAGTTAGCAGTAGCAATGACAAAACTTTTTCTTGCAATAGCCACCTTTCCCGTTGTCACAGCCTTGCATACACCAACTGTTGCAACTACTATCGTCAGTACATACTCCAAACTTTGGGTGATCGTTGCAACACAATGAACCTCCTTTGTTGGAATACCAAATTGAATCTTCACTCACCATTTTTGTGGATTCGACACCTACACAAAACAAAACACAGATCCAAGATTTTGGTTTAGAATAGAAAATCGTTTGGAAGAACCTCAGTTTATCACTGTTTTAGTCTAAAGAACTAACCAGCAAGCAAAACGGAAAGAGCAATGAGAGCAAAGAAAACAAATCTTGAACAAGCCATTTCTATCTTTTAACTCTCTATGGGTTTAGTATTATTGTTATGACTTATGAAATGCAGATTGGCTATGTTTGTTATATATATAGGGTTTTCACTTGTTTGCTAATAACGTTAAGCATTATATTTTACATTAAATGCAGAAATATTCGGTAACGTACTTTAGTTTTTTGTAACGCATATCAGCAAAATTTGGTAATTTGGAATTTTTTTCATTAAGGAACATTAACTAGAGAAATAAAACTGGAAATATTACATTTATGGTGTATATATTGACTGCTTGCCAAGCATAATTACGTAAGTTATTTAAGAAAATATTCCAAATACTGAATCTTTTTGATATATGAGTATAATTTTTATATATGTATGATACTAGGCTGTTGTGTTGCCATTTTTATATAGACCCTATAATTCTTTTTAACATTTCAGAATGCAAGAAATGGTGTTGTGTTGCCATGTTACCATTTTTAAGAGTGTGACGAAGCTTTGTGATATATATATATAATATTTTATTGTTTTAATAATCAGAGATTATTAAAATAAGAATATATTTTTTATTATAATCAAAAATTATGTTTTTCTATCATTTTTATGTTAGTTCCCCAAGTTTGAGCTTGGTAATCTCAAAAGAACAAAAATATATTAGTGACATATAGCTTTTTTTTTTTTTAGTTCGAGTTTGATGAAAATGGAAAAAAACAACATTTTAAATAGATTTCCTTTCTTTTTATGATTTTTTCTATTAATTCTTGAACTTATATATTTTTATTAGATTATGTATTTTCACTAAATAACTATTTGCTTACTAGTTAATCTTTTACCCTTATATTATGTATTCTTACTAAATTTTTAATTTTTATATATTCTTATTTTTATTTTCAAAATGATTTTTGAAAGATATTTATTTTTACTATTTATTAATTCTTGGTTGTGATTCCATTTTTTTGACGAATTATCGAGAAAACCAAATAATAGAGTGTCATTGATATTTCTTTGGAAAATTCTAAGGTTTGTCAACAAATTTACAATGTTTTCCAGAATTATTTAATATTAAAATTTTTGGTTATTTTATCGAGATTCTATCGATATGTTCCGACAAAATACCGATGAAAAAATTATATATTGGGGTCTCGGTTTGGATTTTCATTTTATTAAAAAATTGGGAATATTTCGACGGAATTCCGACAAACTAACCAAATTCTTTGAATTTTGTCATAATTTTCTTGCAGAATTCTGAAGAATAAATGCTTTCGATCTGATTTAGTCAATATTAATGAACACCCAAAATACTTACAAGGTCACATAAACACATATTAAGTGTCTAATGGGATGTAAGTTAATAATTATTTCATTATTTAACTTATAAATACTCTACAATTATATCGATACATAATACATTTTTCTCATACTAACACTTCTATACTTCAACAATATATTTCAGTAATCCAATTTACAATATCGATTTTTTTGAAATATAATCTCATATAAACACTTATATACTTAATCATGCAAATAATTCCTTCTAAATCATAAAAAATTTATTAAGTTTATTGTAGATCAATTTCTCATGTTTTGAAACCTTAAACCTCTTTTCGTTAGAAATTTGTCAGAATATTCCGATGAAATTTTCAACGAGTCTAATTTTTACCCAATTAAGTTGTATACAAAGAATTCATCAAAATTTTGTCGAAACAAAAAATCATTAAAGTTTATTGTAGGTCAATTTTCTCATGTTTTGAAACTCCAAACCTTTTTCATTGGAAATTCATAGGAATGTTTCGATGAATTTTCGACGAATCTATTTTTTACCTAATTGAAAAACATGCAGAGAATATGTCATATTCATTAGAATTTTTGTCGGAATATTCTGATGGAACTCTGATGAATATGGCATATTCTTGTCTTGAAACCTGGTAAGTTAACTAATTACCGAATATTCCGACAAAACTTGGACGGAAAATATAGGGTTGTTAGAATTTGTCGAAATTTAACTTTGCCCAGGAAAAATAAAACAGTCAAATTTTTGTGAACTGCTACATGTCCAAATATTCCAACAAAATTCTGACAACCATATTCCGTCAAAATTTTAAATATAAAAATGTAAGCCCCTTCTTCTTAATCATTTCTCTTCTTTCTTTAAAATACACACATTATCTCAGATTCTCTCTCTCTAATCCGACGAATATAAGCCTTAAACTCCTCAAATCCCCCTCACAAATTATGTAACTCATCTTTTTCTTTTTCTCATTTGATTTATGTTACTTTTTGATTTTGAAATTGTGGATTTTAGGTTTTGAATGTTGAATTTATATTAGGATGAATTTTTTTATGAATTAAATGTTAGACTTTGGGTCTAACTGATGACCACCATAAAAATATTAGAAATGAGTAAGGAAAAAACGCAAATGAATGAAACTATAAGAATGAAAAGGAAAATTATTCCTTATCAATTTTGGCTATGAACAAATTTGTTTTATGTTCCTCTAGAATAAAATGAATGATGATGAATGAAAGGAAAAATTATTCTTTATAAATGTTAAAACAAATTATGAATAATAAGGAATGCAATATTCTTCTCCATTCCTTGGTCACCAGTTAGACCCTTTGTTGTTAGGTTGTGGTTTAGATAGGTTTTGATTGTGATTTCATGCGTTGTTTATTTAATTTGTTTTTTGTGAAAAATAATTTAAAACATTTTTAGATTTTTAAAATATTTTTAGATTTTTAAAATATTTAAAATGTTTATAAATAAATAAATAAATAAATATTTATAAATTATTTGTTTATTAAAAACATTTTCATTATATATATAATCGAATTTAATTAAATTTTATATAATTCGTTTTATTTTTATATATATATATATATATTTATATATATATATATATATATATATGTATAAACATTTTTAAATTTGATTTATACTAAATTTTTTATTATACTATATATATATAAATTATTTGTAAAATTTAGAAAGTTTTGAATTTCTTTTATAAAACATTTTGGAGTTTTTATAATTTTTTTTTTTTTACAAATAAATATATTTAAAAAAATATATTTTTTAATAATTTTTATATATATATGATTTTATTTATAAATATAAACGATTTTAGTTATATATAAATGATTATAATAGAACTTTATATAAAACGTTTTTATGAAAACATTTTTCAAATTCTAAGTTTTATTATATCTATATATAAAAAATAAAAAAATGTTTATTATAAACGATTGTATATTTTTCAAAGTAATTAACTAATTTAAATATTATATTTTAAATAACATTTAATTTTAAAAAATAATTTTTAAAAATTTTGACGAATATTTTTGTCAAAAATTTGGGACGGATGATAGTTGTCGGAAATTTCTGAAAGATAGTACTCATCGAATTTTTTTGATGGATCAGAAATTTTTGATTGAAAATAATTTTCAAAAAATTTTAAGAGATGATATTTGTTGGAAACTTCTGATAAAAAAATATTTGTTAAAATTTTTTTAGACTATCCAAAAAATTTCCAACAAATTTTTTTCCTAAGGAACTAGAACCGATGAAGATTTTTGTCGGAATTTCTTCGAAATAGTATTTTCTGACATAATTCCGATTAATTTCTCCATCGAAATTTGTTTGTTTTCTTATAGTGTGATGTCTTGATGGAATGGCCAATACTGCAGAATCCACACATCACTCACTCTTTACGTGTATCCGTATGATTGTGAAAAGTGTGTTTTCAGCATTCAGATAAATTGAGCGAAAAGGATTGTATTTTGATCGCTGGATATATACCTATCAAATAAAGCACCTGCACGAGATTTTAGAGAAGAAACTAACAATTTTTTCGTCATGTCATCAGGATATCTCTTTGAGTGTTGGATTATGTCATGTTTTCTTGTCTCTCTTTTTTTCTGGTCAAAGAACGTTTTTCATGTTCATATGATTGTAGTTCTTGTGAGCTTTATGTCACTGTTAAATAGCATACTTCTGTGTAAATGATTTCATGCTCTAAGCATATTAATGAACAAATAATGGTGAAATACGTGTTCGTTATGGGATCTCTCTAAAGTTGGGATGATGGTAGCACATGTATGATATATATATGTATACGGTATAGCCGGTATACCAGTATCATGTAACACTGTTTAATTATATTGATATAATAATGTAAAAACTTCATTTGTAGAGACTAAAAATGAAGTTCTAAAATCCACCAATTAATATTAAAAAACTCATTAACTGATTCTTCTTCTTCTTATTATGTGTAATATAATAACTAAGTTGGTCGAGCTGTGGTAAACATTGTTTGAATTATTACCCGTAACCAATAAAATTTTGAAAGAGCATACATGTAGAATATATTGTTCTAAAGTTAGCAGTAGCAATGACAAAACTTTTTCTTGCAATAGCCACCTTTCCCGTTGTCACAGCCTTGCATACACCAACTGTTGCAACTACTATCGTCAGTACATACTCCAAACTTTGGGTGATCGTTGCAACACAATGAACCTCCTTTGTTGGAATACCAAATTGAATCTTCACTCACCATTTTTGTGGATTCGACACCTACACAAAACAAAACACATATCCAAGATTTTGGTTTAGAATAGAAAATCGTTTGGAACTTGGAAGAACCTCAGTTTATCACTGTTTTGGTCTAAAGAACTAACCTGCAAGCAAAACTGAAATGGCAATGAAAGCAAAGAAAACATATCTTAAACAAGCCATTTCTATCTTTTAACTCTCTAAGGGTTTAGTATTATTGTTATGACTTATGAAATGTAGATTAGCTATGTTCGATATATATAGGGTTTTCACTTGTTTGCTAATAACGTTAAACATTATAATTTACATTAAACGCAGAAATATTCGGTAACGTACTTTACTTTTTTGTAACGCACATCAGCAAAATTTGGCAATTTGGATTTTTTTCAATTAGGAACATTAACTAGAGAAATAAAACTGGAAATATTACATTTATGGTGTATTTATTGACTGCTTGCCAAGCATAAAAACATAAGTTTTTTTTTTAACATTCCAAATCCTGAAATTTTTTGATATTTGAGTATCATTTTTGTATATGACAAGTGACCGAACAAAGAAAGTTCGATCAGACCATTAATCACCCAAATATATATACATTTAATGAGTGAATCCTGGTTTAACCAAGAAAGGCACCATAAATTAAGATCGGTCCAAACTTGGTTTAAGTAAACCAGAGAGACTGGATGACTCATAAATTATCATTACAGATTAGCATTGATCACTACTGTAAACTAAAGCTAAGACAAAACAAAAAAAGTTGGAGAGGAATCAATCTCCACTGCTACTATCCAAGAGATCTCCAAGAGTAATCTTTCCATTGCTGCATCGGTCGAGCTTGTCAAACTGTTTAGAGATCGGAGTTATGTCCTTATCTGTTATTTTCCCCATCTCCTTCAGTTTGTAAATCACATACTCCGCTTTACTGCAAACACACACACACACACATATCTCAAATAAGAGCTAGCAATCAAGGCACATATACATATTCTGAATCCCTAAAATGCGACTAACCCTCCCTTTCAAAGTCATTCAAACTTTAGAGTTTAGATGAAGCAAAACAACAACACTATCTAGAAGCCAACAATTACAAAATAAACATGTTCTGTCACATTGACAGATCTTCAACTAAGCATAAGGACTGTGTCAAAGCAAATATAAAATGGATAGGCAAGTTACTCAAGTACCTCACACAGCCATTGTTATCGATATCTGCAGCGAAGAACTGAGAGACAGACATTGTCTCACAAAGCACTTTCTTAGCCCGTTCTCTATTCCTCTTGTCCACTCTTGCCTCAGCCAAATACAAAAAAGCTCGAGCCACGGCTAAAGTAGACACAAGCAGCCATACCGCAGCGAAAAGCCTACCGGGCAATGTCTTAAAAGCTCTGTCTCCATAACCAACAGTAGTAACAGACATAACCGAGAGATAAAACGAATCTAACCAGTCGATGTCTTCAATAAAATGCATTATACCAACACCAAGAGCAATGCATAAGACCACAACACCTAACGCTAAACCCACTTTCAACCTAATCCTCATCCTTCCTTTCTCCACATCGATTATATACGATCTCCTCTTCTCCGGCTCGTTTCTCCGCTTAGCAGAGTCTAACATGTAGCTCTCTTGAAGATCAAGAACGTAAGAGACCATCCCACTAAGCAAAATATCAATAAAACCAAACCCAACAAGAACAAACATGATAGAGAACAGCTTAGTAACGACACTGTTGGGTGTGATGTCTCCATAACCAATGGTGCACATAGTAACGATGCAAAAGTATAACCCATCAACAACCGGGTGGGTTTGATTCACTACGTAATGGTCACGGTTCAGCCAGTAGATAAGCACACCTAAGGAGAGATAGACAACGAGGAGAGCAAAAGCTTGTCTTACGACGGAGCGTGACGACAAGAGATCTTTCTGTTGAGGAATCGGGAGATGAAGATCGTTGATCACGGACATTGCTGGTGCTGTTTTGGATCTGTGGAGCGCGTGGCCGTGGAACAATGGGTCCGGTCGTGGTGGGAGGAGAGGAGCTAGCGTTGAGGAATCGGAGAACGTATCTACGGCGGAGGAGGAGGAGGGTGAGTGTTTCTGAGAGAGGGAATCGAAGTATTGGGAGGAATCTCGCGGCGAGGGAGATAAGGGTCCGAAGATTAAACGGTCTTTGAACTCCGACGGTGTCAACGGCGGCATTGGGATAGTGACTTTGTCGTCTTGAGGTAAGGGAAACAGAATCGGTGGCGGTTTATTGAATCTTGGGCTGATCATGTATTGGAGTAATGGTTCTGTGTTGTTGTTGTTGCTGTTATTACCGCCACTTCCGGCGTCTGCCATTTTTTTTGTTTTTCACGCCAGAAAATAGCAAAACCGGTGGTGGCTTTCTAAGTTTTTTAAAGTGACGAATTTATCGGAAAGTAGCTTCCTGTTTTGAAGAAGACTGTGAAAAAGGAAAAACTTTCTTACACGGAGCGAAGTGCAAGCAGAAATGTCGCTTACTCTGTTTCTTGTGGTTATTACAGACAGATCAAAATTGTTTTTTTTATTCGTATATTAATCACGTTAAATATGATATGCACAAAATATAAAAAGAAATCATTGATGCTATGAAGACAATTTTATTGGAAGATTAGATAATACGGAATCTTCGTCAGTAATGAATTAAGATGACGAAATATACACATGCTGAATGATTTTTTTTATTAGGTTTTCTTTTAACTATTTTTAAATAACAGCCTAAATTGAGTTTTGACTCCTAGTATTATTGTAATAGATAGCCGTATTGTGAATTTATAATGTCTCTCTTTGTTTGTATTTATGTATATAGGATTCTTGAGTTGGGTGAGAAAGTTTAACACATATTTAAATGGAGGGGTCAAGTTGTAAAGTTTAAATACTATATTAAACACTCCTCGAGCGAATAAAAAGAGTCTGCTTTGTTTGACAAAACGGCACGGCGTCTTTTCTTTTATTTAATGCGAAGATGACTCGGTCTCGATTCACGGAGATAAGAAACGATTAAACGGCAAGATGTGTCGCTTTATCAAAATCTCACATGACCTGTTTTCTCGAGTAGATAAGTACAGCTCTCTGTATTACCAAACATAAACACATGATTAGATGTCTTTATCGCTAACTAAAATCATATTACTATTACATAACTTATCCAATTGAAAAACTAGTGCGTCATCATATAGTTACAGTTTGGTATTAGTTTTGGATTTAATATATACAATAAAAATTCTATAAATTAATACTCAATTAATTAATAAAAATATAATAAATTAAGAAATTTCATCAACTTTAAATTGATTAATTTAAAATATAGCACAAATAATAAAATATTTGTATAAAATCTTATATAAATATATGATCTCATTAAAAATATAAAATAATAATTTATATATACAATTTATATAAATTCAAACAAAATATTATATTATTTGTCTTATATTCACAATGAAATACATTTCTATTTTTTCTTTACACTGCATTATATTTTGATAATATTCAAAAAACCATAAATTATATTTAAATTATATAAAATATATTTCATTTCATATACACCAAATAATATAATAAAAATTATATAGAATTTACATTTCCAAAATTTAATTAATTATATAGTAAAATTAACTATTTATCTTATTTTTGAAAAAAATATACTTTAATTTTATTTTATTTTAAACTAAAAATACTTTTTGTAAATTAATAATTCTATAAATTAATAAAACACTATAACCCCAAAGTTATTAATTTATTGAGTTTTCATGTATACCATGCTTTTGATCCATAATTAGTTTTCGGCTTAAACTTAGTACGATTAACCTGCGGTTAACCAAGACGAGCCGAGACAAATCCGGACCAGGACCGGTTTGGACAAAACGATAAGTTCTATAAAATAAAAGGATGTCAAGACTGAAGTCTGAAGAGTTAATTGGTAAGAAAAAACAGAGTTTCTAGTAATACAAGAAGGTTGGTTAGCATCTAAACAAGCCAGCCACTGGAGGTCTTTCACAAAACCACTCATAAGGCCTTACCACAAACCATAACAACCCAAAAACACACAAACACACACACACACCGCCATTTCACACCTCGGAATCATCCCATTGCAAGGGGAATGTGAACGAGGGGAAAGAGAAAGCAAGGCATGGAGACAGATTTGACTGATTGGTTTTTGATCAGTAGTTGTTGGGCCAAATCTGTTGGTGGGTCTGTTTAGCAGCATCTCTAGCGTTTTGTTGTTGTTGGTGTTGGTGATGGAGATGATCTAGTGACATTGCAGCTTGTGAATGATACGGACTGACATAGCCATGTCCTCCAAACTGCTGTTGTTGTTGAGATGGCTGCTGTTGGTGCTGCAGTAGTTGTGCTTGACGGAAACCAGGAGGCTGTTGATTCTGATGACCTGGGTGGCTGTAATATCCACTTCCTGGAACCACACGCGAGTTGGATTGTTGTCCTTGTTGCCATGCTGCTAACTGTTCGTTCTGCGGTTCAAAACATAACAGAGGAACATACATGTTAAGCGTTGCAAAAGAAAGATGACCACAAATAATCAAAATTTTCCAACCAAAAACCAAACAGAAATTTGTCTTGCAAAAACTTAATTAAACATGAATCTCAGTATTTTTCTTTTATCCAAAACTAAACCTAACCAAAAACCGAAATGAACTCATCTTTTTCACACCAAACTGAGCCATACAGAAACTCAATTCTAATTAGCAATAAACCAAACCAAACCAAATCCATCTGATCCCAACCAAACCAAGAAAAGAACCAGAACGGTCCTAACACCAAAGTCAATAAAACCTTCTAGCGAGAAAACCGAATGGAACAAAATTTCATATGCTCACATCAACAAGATTAAAACATGCGACGATGAGATTTCAGATGCTCACATCAAGAAGATTAGAACATGAGACGAGTTTAGTGGTTTACCTGCTGTTGAAGTGATGATGCCAAGTGATTGCTGTCCCTAAACTGTGAGCTCAAGACATCTTCATAGGAGTTTGGAGCACTAGTTGGATTCAAAGGGAAGTTGTTACTCAAGGCGGAGCCACCACCAAACCCATAGGCAGAAGGAGGAGGAACAGGAGGAGCAGTTGCTTGAGTTTTGTATTGCGGTAGCATAGACTGATGGCTACCAGACGGAAACGCTTGCTGAAAAGCTGAAGGCATGTAAGGGTTGTAACTCTGTGGCATGAATGGATAGCTTATCATATTACCATAATGCCCTAAAGGCATCCCAGGCTGATGAGAGTATGGGTTTAAGGCAAGGTGTTGAGCAAGAGCTGCTGCTTGTTCTCCTGCACTGGGCATTGCGTTTTGTGGAGAAATACTCGCAGCTCTTAATGCCTGCAAGAAAAATCGTGTAAGAAAGCTCGGGATAGTTACTATGGAAAAGAAAATGGGGGTTTACTACCTCAGCCATGGATATTGCTGGACCGCTAAGTGAAGAGGGAGTGGGATTGTTGTATTTTGTTGGGAAAGGTGAGTAGTGAAGATCAGGTTCTCTTGCATCTTGAATACCTGATGGTAGTTGATTGTTGGGTAATGAACTTGCATATTCTTGCTGCTGAACATCATGAAAAAAAAACATGGTAAGATCTTCTGAGTGAACTTTTTATTGCATGAAAGGACTTTTGTTAAGGAAATAGATATTTACCATTACGTTGGGGAAGGTATCAAGATTCTGCATTTGTGGGTTTGTATCCGATGGAGGAGTCAAGTGTTGGCTGTTTTCAAATTCATAATCTGAAGGAGATGAGAACTTGTACTGATGATCTTCTTGAAGAGGAGACTCATGTTGCGCCGCTGCTTCTGTTTCAGAATCCGAGGAAGCATGGTAATTCCTGGCGGTTGAATCGATTTGATAGGATGCTTGTTCATCAGTAGCAGCGTTCTTGAGCTGTTCTTCTTCCTCTCCATAGAAGTCAGAGTTAGGGTGTCTGAATGATGGATTATCTTCTGTTTCTTGAATTTCCTCCAAGTTATCATTCAAGCCACTACCAACTTGGCCAGAGCCAAAACTACCAAACATCAAGTGTAAGCATTCTGAGGTATGAACTTGTAGGTGACTGGGGATTATCACCGGAGGTTTCTCCTCTTTCGTTAATGTTTCATGGTCTTCATCATTCTCTATGGTTAATTTCTCAAAACCAGCTGTAACAGATGCAGAAACATCTTCACCTGAACATAGTGGAAGAAAGCAAACAGACATCAAGAACATGGACAAAGAGGAAGAAAGACTTAAAACCTAGAAATAAACTCTCACCTCTATTTTCCTCAAAAGCATGTGGCTCCATTTTGTTGTTTTCGTCTTCATTTACCAAGGAGTCTCTAGCATCATCATCATCATCATCATCAAGCAAATTTCTGTTAGATACTGAAGCAGGTGGAATCTGGTCTGCATCAGGAGGAGACGCAGTAACTGGATTTGTTTCGGTTTTGGGGAGCAGGTCATCCAAATGAGTCTCATTCAAATGTTGAGGCTGGCTGGGTGTTTTAGATTCAGCAGATAGTTTCAAGAGAGAAGATGTTGGATGGTAAGAAACATCTTGCTTCTCAATAGAAGGCCATTCATCCTTCAAAGGAGCTTTGCTTCCACTCTCTTGAGCCTCTGTTGAACGAGGCACAGCAACGTTCTTCTGATGAAGAGGCCTACCCATTTTCACAATATCAGCCATTGTTCTCTGACCTGGGTTGGCATTAGCCCAAGCAGATTGATGCGCAGGAGTTGGCAGTGAAGATGAAGTAACTGCATCACTTGAGCCCGTTGGTTGTGCTTTCTTAACTTCGGCGTTAGTAGGATCGCTGCAAAAGCAAAGGAGATAGATACAGTAAGCTAACACACACACACACACACATAAAAACTGATACTAAACGATTATGAAAAAACAGAAGACCACATGACTAGAAGAACCTGTTGGGTGGAGGTTGGCGCCCGAGGACACCAGGTGTTGAAGAAGAGCCAGCCCAATGGTTTCGTGTTCCGTTCTCTCTTCTGTTTGCAGGTACACTTCCCGTCTCTGAACCAAAATCCAGTAACAAGTTCACACATTTGTTCAACACAACACAACCAAAAGAAGACGCTATTGCAAACAAAACAAAAAAATTGCAACTTGTTATTACCATTGGATTTAAATCTGTTTACACCACCTCGAGAGGTGTTGTAACCGTCATGACCGCTGCTTCTAGCACCGCGATTGGGTGTGATACGTGTCCAGGACTCTGCTGGATCTTTGGTCTGACCAAATAGAGACAAAACAAGCGACAATAAGACAAAAAAAAAAAGAACTCATCATCTGAAAACTATAAAGACATTAGATTAGACTATCTGCAAGTAACTAACCTCTTTCTTCTTGTCTCGTTTGCTCTTCACCTCGTGAAAAGTATCTGAAAAGGTTATATACGTCAAGCCGAGAATAAAACACTGAATTCTTATGTTCTTTCCAGAAACAGGTAACAACTAAAACTCAACCAAACCCCAAAAGCATTACTATTTCAAGAAACAAAACATAAAGTTCTGGCATTCTCTCTCTTACACAAATCTTAAACTTCTTCCAAGCTTAAAGACAAAAACACTTTGAGAGAAACCCTTTGAGGTTAGAGTTACTTTGGCTGCAACGAATTCGAAAGCTAAAAGCTTGAAGAAAGAAAGAAAGAAAGAAACCTTGAGAAAGAAGACGACTAACGGTCTCATCAGGATCCATATCGCAATCCACAAGCATCGCGTAGATCTCCAAGTCGGAACAGTTGACGATCTCTTTCAAACTCTCCACCACCTTTCTACACGACGCCGGAACACCCGTCTTCGCGTTACTTACGCCGCCGCCGCTGCCTCGACTCCCCATTATTCTCTCTCTAACGGATTCAGATCTGAAATCAAAACCTCTTCCTTCTTCGAGCTTCTCCGTGATTCGACGAAACAGACAAGTGATTCTCGATGATGTCCCTCTCTCTCTCTCTCTCGCTTTTATTCTTTTGCTCTTTGGAAAAAAATGGGAAAGATTCAAATTCTTGGAAACTATGTAATGAAAAAAATGTTAATTTGGAGATAAGCACGGTTAATTTAACTAATATATTTTGGTAGGTTATTTACTTTTTAAAGATATTTTTAATAACTTTACATATCTTTTTTCTCTAATTTCAGTTTAATGTTTGGATAATGATGAAAGTTAATTTACATATTTAGAAGTACAGTTGTTGTCTGAGATTCCATTGAAATAATAATTGAGATTTCAATTTTAGATTCTAACGCGTGGAGAGAAAGAATCTGAGAGTTTTTTTAATTTGTGATCGAATAATGGGAAGATTGGATAAGGATGTCGTTGCTGGACCTAGTTACAACGATACATTTACTATGAGTCTAAAGCCCAATACACCAAAAACAACAAAAAAAGATTATAAGAAAAGGCATGGAATAGATATTTTTGTGAAACAAATATTTTTTATTTATCAAATACTCTCTAATGGATATAATTGGAAAAAAAAAATTATCAGCTACATCAAATATCATATAATATGGTAAAAACATCTCAAATACGAAAATATGTTAAAAACATCATCATAATTATGTTTATACATGTCACATACGAAATTAAATTTAAATATGATAGTAATTACATAATAAAATTTAATTGATTTTAAGTTTAGTTAATGGAGTTAATCTGTAATATATTAAATTTAATCCTATTTTAAGTAAACCCAACTCCAACTCATTAAAGATTATCTGTTTTTTTTTTGGTATCTACTAGTTATTTGTTCATCAGTTTTTTATTTCTTAATCGGCAATTTTACATAAGAAGAACAGTAAATGATATCATTACTTTTTCTACCAATCTCTTGGGGTGTTGTTCTTAACTATCACAATTCTATTATTAGAAGAATTTTTAAGAACGCAAATTCTATAATAAGCAAACTAAATAATTGCAAAACATTTGCATAAATAAAATGATATATATATCGATATAAGAATTTGGAAAGAAAAACGGGTTGACAAGGTGGATCACTCTTTCCTTAATTATGTAAACGCTTTATAGTGTGATAGTTTGTATGGTGTTCTAAAATTTCAAGATATAATTGTATATATTTATGTTTTCTATCGCTGAAAAATAGAATTTGTTAATATATTTTTGTGTTGTACTCTCAAAATAAAAAATAATAACAATATTCAAGTGTGAGAAATAGTTTTTGTTGTTAAATGTGTGTTTTTCTATAATGCTAACAAGCTTTTTTATAAAAAAATAATCAGAAGTACAAGTTTCATTTTTTCAATATAAAATAATGAAAAATACAAGTTTCATTTTTTCAATATACTTACCTGGCAGTTCATTCTATATGTGACCCCACCATATCCTGGAATACTATCACCAAAGTCTTGCGATTACAATTTTTATTAAACAAAGGTTCTTGTTTAAGGTTAGAAGTGTATCTTAAGTGATGCTTAGCTCAAATTTGGTGATGTTGACTACAGACTTTGATTTTGAATGTCCTTTTGAACCCGCAAGCAGAAAAAAAAAACACTGAAAGGTGCTATGACTGATGCCGAGGCATGAAGAACATGGAGGAAATGTAGAAAGGAAAGCTTATGCAAAATTTTCTTTGTAACGAAAAAAACTACTATCCAAACATAAAACATCATTGTGCAGATTATAACTCCTAAGAGCATTATTAACAGAAAATATTTATTAACTTCCGCTAAAAATTCCATCTTAAAAATTTCTAGTTAATCATGTTCTAAATGAAACCTAAAAAGTAACCGCGACCACCAAAGTAGATTTGCTTCGAATTCATATGCTTACCTAGCTCTTGTGTTTATGGTGGTAATTCCCACCAACCCGCAAAAGGACAGACATAGGATACATATTTCATATGACCGGTTTGCTTATACGCAAGTCTTCTAATTTGATCATAATCATCACTTGATAGGAACTCCTTAACCATTATTTCATTTACAATACCATCCACTCTTTCTCCCTTCTCTCTTATTCATCCACATCATCACCAAGTTTGGTATGTTCATAATAAATGCTGATTCACAGAACCGACTATTCTCATCCATATAATCAGTCATATCAGGGATACGCGCCATACATTTCTTTCTTGTCACCAATACTTTTTACCATATCGTTCGACTGAATAATTAATTATTTAATAAAAAGTAAACCGAATCAAACCGAAACTCATTCCATGTAACTTTATTTACAAAGGAAAAAAGGTTAATAAAGAAAGTTTTATCGGTGGCCACACTGAATCTGTACGTGTGGAAGAGAACGCAAGCAGAGTAGCAAAAAAAAAGCACCGAAGCAAGCACGAAAGAATATGAGAGTACACAAAAAAAGAAAAGCTTCTTGCTTTATTTCTCTAAAGGAGGAATCAGCTTCTTCTTCTTCTTCTTCTTCTTCTTCTTCTGATCACAAAAAACTCACTCTCCAACAATGGGATTCGAGAGCTCTTCATCAGCTGCAAGCAACATGAAACCTTCAAGACCACAAAAGTCCAACACTGCTCAATACTCCGTCGATGCTGGCCTCTTCGCTGACTTCGACCACTCTGTTTATTCCGGCAAGTCCTTTAACTACTCCAAGTCCATGATCTCTCCTCCTAACAACGTCCCTGACGAACACATCACTGCTTATCTCTCCAACATCCAAAGAGGCGGTCTTGTTCAGCCCTTTGGCTGTCTGATTGCTGTCGAAGAGCCTAGTTTTAGGATACTCGGTGTTAGCGACAACTGTATTGACTTTCTTGGTCTCTCTCTTGCTTCCACCTCTCATTCTAGCGAGTTTAACGTTAAGGGTTTGATTGGAATCGATGCTAGGTCTCTGTTTACTCCTTCTTCAGGAGCTTCCTTGGCTAAAGCTGCTTCCTTTACTGAGATTTCGTTGATGAATCCTGTTTTGGTTCATTCTAGGACGACCACCCAGAAGCCCTTTTACGCTATACTTCACAGGATTGATGCGGGGATTGTGATTGATTTGGAGCCTGCTAAGTCAGGTGACCCGGCTTTGACTCTTGCTGGTGCTGTTCAGTCTCAGAAGCTCGCTGTTAGGGCTATTTCTAGGCTCCAGTCACTTCCTGGAGGAGATATTGGTGCTCTTTGTGATACTGTTGTGGAAGATGTTCAGAGACTTACTGGTTATGACCGTGTTATGGTCTATCAGTTTCATGAAGATGATCACGGTGAAGTTGTTTCCGAGATTAGAAGATCTGATTTGGAGCCTTACTTGGGTTTGCATTACCCTGCTACAGATATTCCTCAAGCTGCTAGGTTCTTGTTTAAACAGAACCGTGTCCGAATGATTTGTGATTGTAATGCAACTCCGGTTAAGGTTGTTCAGTGCGATGAACTCAAGAGATCGCTTTGTTTAGTCAATTCTACACTAAGAGCCCCTCATAGCTGCCACACGCAGTATATGGCGAATATGGGGTCTATAGCTTCTCTTGCACTTGCAATTGTGACAAAAAGCAAAAACTCAAGCAAGCTCTGGGGATTAGTAGTAGGTCATCATTGTTCTCCTAGATACGTTCCGTTTCCATTACGGTATGCTTGTGAGTTTCTGATGCAAGCGTTTGGCCTTCAGCTTCAGATGGAGCTTCAGTTAGCGTCACAGTTAGCTGAGAAGAAGGCTATGAGGACGCAGACTTTGTTGTGTGATATGCTTCTCCGTGATACTGTCTCAGCTATTGTGACACAGTCTCCTGGTATTATGGACCTTGTGAAGTGCGATGGAGCTGCTTTATATTACAAGGGGAAATGCTGGTTGGTTGGTGTTACTCCCAACGAGTCACAAGTTAAAGAGTTGGTGAATTGGCTGGTGGAGAATCACGGTGATGAGTCAACAGGTTTAACTACTGATAGTTTGGTGGATGCTGGATACCCTGGTGCTATCTCACTTGGAGATGCGGTTTGCGGTGTGGCTGCAGCAGGGATCTCTTTGAAAGATTACTTGATTTGGTTCAGGTCCAATACTGCAAGTGCAATCAAATGGGGAGGAGCTAAACATCATCCAAAGAATAAAGATGATGCTGGAAGAATGCATCCAAGGTCATCTTTTAAAGCATTTCTTGAAGTTGCAAAGAGCAGGAGTTTGCCGTGGGAAACCTCTGAAATCGATGCTATTCATTCCCTGAGGGTGATAATGAGAGAGTCGTTTACAAGCTCTAGGCCTGTGTTGTCTGGTAATGGTGTGGCTAGAGATGCAAATGAGCTTACTTCTTTTGTGTGTGAAATGGTTAGAGTGATTGAAACCGCAACTGCGCCTATATTTGGTGTTGATTCTTCTGGATGTATCAATGGTTGGAACAATAAAACCGCTGAGATGACGGGGTTGGGAGCTAGTGAAGCCATGGGGAAGTCACTTGCTGATGAGATTGTTCAAGAGGAATCACGCTCAGCTCTTGAAAGTCTCTTGTCCAAAGCCCTACAAGGTGAAGAGAAGAAAAACGTAATGCTTAAACTGAGAAAGTTTGGTAACAAGAATCATCATCCTGATTCATCTTCTGATGTGTGTGTTCTCGTTAACTCATGCACGAGTAGGGACTATACAGAGAAAATCGTCGGTGTCTGCTTCGTTGGTCAAGACATCACTAGTGAGAAAGCAATAACTGATAGGTTCATTAGACTGCAAGGAGACTACAAGACTATTGTTCAAAGCTTAAACCCTTTGATTCCACCTATATTTGCATCTGATGAGAACGCTTGTTGTTCAGAGTGGAACGCAGCCATGGAAAAGCTTACCGGGTGGTCTAAACACGAGGTGATTGGGAGAATGCTACCTGGTGAAGTGTTTGGAGATTTTTGTAAAGTGAAGTGCCAAGATACACTCACAAAGTTCTTGATCTCTCTGTACCAAGGCATTGCTGGTGATAATGTTCCAGAGAGTTCACTGGTTGGGTTCTTTAATAAGGAAGGGAAGTACGTAGAAGCATCCTTAACGGCCAACAAGAGTACAAACGCGGAAGGGAAAGTCATAGGATGTTTCTTCTTCTTGCAGATTATCAATAAAGATTCGAGTTCTAGCTGCCCAGAGCTGAAAGAGAGCGCTCAGAGCCTCAACGAGTTAACTTACATAAGGCAAGAAATCAAGAATCCTCTCAACGGTATCCGTTTTGCACATAAGCTTCTTGAATCCTCAGAGATTTCAGAGAACCAAAGGCAGTTTCTGGAGACTAGCGATGCTTGTGAGAAGCAGATCGCAACAATAATTGAAGACACTGACTTGAAAAGCATTGAGGAAGGGTAAAAACATAACATCTTGAATCTTCTTCATCTACTATTGTTGTTTTTACATTTTGAGTCTGAAAAATGAAATGGTTTTGTCAATGATATCAGCAAGTTGCAACTGGAAACAGAGGAGTTTCGACTTGAGAGTGTTTTGGACACAATCATTAGCCAAGTGATGATTATGTTGAGAGAGAGGAAGTCACAACTCAGGGTTGAAGTCTCCCAGGAGATCAAAACTCTGCCTCTCTATGGTGACAGAGTAAAGCTTCAGCTCATTCTTGCTGATCTTCTGCGCAACATTGTGAATCATGCCCCGTTTCCAGATAGTTGGGTAGGAATCAAGATCTCACCACACCACAAGCTTTCCCACGACAATGATCCCTATATCCATCTACAGTTCAGGTATAAACGTCCACCGAAAAATGCAGCCAACCATTTTCACAAAACAATGCAGCTGTTTTGCAGATTTTAGTGTTATGAACTTGAGAGTTTGATGTTGTTTTGATGGTAGGATGATACATCCTGGGAAAGGGCTTCCTTCAGAGATGCTAAGTGATATGTTCGAGACTCGAGATGGATGGGTCACGCCTGATGGGTTAGGACTAAAGCTTTCTCGGAAACTGCTGGAGCAGATGAATGGTCGTGTGAGTTATGTCAGAGAAGACGAACGTTGTTTCTTTCAAGTGGATCTTCAAGTCAAGACAAGGTTAGGTGTTGAGACCAGAGGAACAGAGACTGGTTCAAGAATACAGTAGAGATTCTGAGTTACAAAGGCATATATAAAATAAGATTTGATGAATTTTGCTCCTTTTATGGTCTGAATGTGGTGTCATTCGAACAAAGTTTCCATTATTTATTATCAATAAGATGTATCTTAGTCATTCCTATGTACATGATTAAGCAAAACCAAGAAAAACAAACAAACCATAACCATCAATTTACAGTACTGAATATTTAATCTCATCATCATCTGATCACCATTATCATCATCATCATCTGATCACCATTATCATCATCATCATCATCATCTCATCCTAGAAACTGAATATTTACGTTTGAACTAGAGGCGACAAAGGGTTCGTTTGTACGTCAGCTTCGATGTGTGCTTTGGTCCTGTGAGTGCTCCAGGTCCATGATGAACTAGTCAGATATAGATATAAGTCATCAGTTAAGTTAAGCACAGAACTTTAGGAAAAAGATCATTTCAGGGTCATGTCCTTGTTATAAAAGATTTTGTTTACCGGATAGCTTGACTCTGGTCCATCAAAGACAATAGGGTGGCAGCGCCTGTCTTCGTTCATTAAGCTTGAGTTCTGAAAGTGAGCCATGAGTGCAGCTTTACCTTGGATCCGGGCATAAGCCAAGGAAGCAACTTTCTCGCTGTTGAACTTATCCCATTTTTCCCCATCAAATGCCTATGAAACATATCAGAAGCATAAGGACTCATCCCCAACATTTTCAGTCTCTAGGAGACAACACTCAACATTCAAATGATGTTTTGTACCTCGTACAATGCAATGATGAAAGTAGGAGACACCATATTGATAAATGCATAGCCCACATTGCATTTATTCTGCACATAAGAAAAGTTGAGAGAGAGAACATCAGAGAATATTAATCATATGAAGTCAGAGATTCAACACGCAATCATCTTTACCTTGAAATCAATAGGCAGATACAGAAAATCATAGGTTCCTCTGTTTGTCTCGTCAATGGCAGCTAACAGCATCTTCCTGGTATACCTGAGAACAAGAGAAAAGATCAGTTCTTTCAGATCCTGATCGGTTGCATAGCCAAATTCAGACAAGAACTCTTACTTATTAGGGATGTTCTTTATCATCAAGGTTGTCCGTAAATCTTCACCGCTCATAATCTTACTCAAGTCAAGATGAAATTGTTTCTTGATGTCCACTTGGTTAATGTTACTACTGCCAAACTGTTGGCTTCTTCCATCCTCCAATGGACCGTCACTGGAAGCCGTTGTTGCAACAGACAATGGGTAAGAAGAGCCATTGCCCATAAACAATTGACTATGTCTTGGAGCAGACATCATTTTGAAACTTGGGGATCCAACTTCATGCATGTTTCTTGGAACTACATTACCAGTTGCTCCTCGGGAAGCTGCTGAACCTATCGATGAAACTTCAGAAGACCTTGGTAAGAATCCAGACGGCGCAGAACCAACATGATGATGTGCATGAGTGGATCCGTTTTGAGCCGAGTATGGAAACATGTGAGCTTTTCCGTTTGAAGAGAACGGATTCATAGGCCAGACTGATGAGCTAGGGCTTCCCCATCCAGATAATGAATCCACATAACCTGGGTTTGAGTTCAAAGAGCCATACGAGGAAGCAGTACCATAAGACTGTGTTTGCTGAAAAGCAGAAGCTTTGTGACTCGTTGGAAAAAGATGATCCAAGTGGCTGACTCTTCTTCCTTGTTCATTGCTCACCCATGAGTCTTTTGATTGGTTTGCTCTTTGAGAATGCAGAAACGAAGAAAGTGTTGGACTCAATGGAGACCTGCTGAGACTTTGTAGAGGACTATGATCAATAGGGCTGTTACCCCAGTAGTTCCCAGCAGGAGAGCTGGCTAAAGGAGAATCAGCAAGATTCAGGTAGCTACGAGTATCATCTTGCTCATACTCTGGATTCATTTGCAATATCATGCTGAAGAAGGAAAACAAAACAGAAATTTAGTTCATAGTTTATTCACAGTCAACTTGGTTAGTATCATGAGTAAAAAACTCACTTTCGACGAGCACCACCAGGACGACTATGTTCAAGCTTGATACGCTTTCCAGCAATGTCAGTCTTGTTCAAAGCTTTGAGAGCTGCATCAGCTGATCTAACGTCAAAAAATTCAACAAATTTGTGATGCCTCTTATTTGGTGTTTCCCTTATCTGCTTTTGTCAGAACATATATAACTTACACAAACGTTAAACCATTATTTAAAAAGAGCCTAAATAGAAACCCTAAAACAAAAAGAGAAAGCAAAAGCTCATTCATCCATCACCTCCTTGATCTCGCCATACGCTCCGAATATGTTTTCGAGGTCTTTGTTGGAAACTGATGGAGCCAAGTTGAAAACCACAAGAGTTCCTTGATTAACATCTTTCTCTGATGGATTATCCTATAAAAAATGAAAAAAACATCACATACTAGAAAAGATAATCCAAACAGGGGAGTGCAAGAATAATATTAAAACCTACCTTAGGGATAGAGAAATGGATATCAAGTTTCCTCCCTTTAAGCAGCTTGCTTTGTAACGCTCGCATAGCTGCTCTTGAAGCACGGATATCGTTATAGGAGACCATTACAAAACCCCTATGCTTGCAGGCTGTATACAGAGTTCTGATATCTCCATATTGCTGCCAAGAATAATATTAAAAAAACAAACATAAAGATTCTTGAAGGGTAATGCTTGCAAAAAAAGAAGAGAAGTTACCTCAAAGATAGCTCTCAGTTCTGAATCCTCAACGGTACTGTTAATATTTCTAACAAACAAAGTCCTTGAAGGGTGTTCACCATAAGGATGTTCGCCAGCCATTCCATTTTTGAAAATACCATTTTCAGGTTTGGAGTCAGCAAAACTCATTCTTGGGAAGGTTTTGTTTAAACTGTCAGTCTCCAGTTCAAGACCTCCGCCACTACCAAACAAATCATACTCTTCCAAGTCATCCAGTGTATTTGAAAATGAAGTTAAGTTTATGTCATCCATTAGACCAGCCAAAAGCTGTTCCTCATCATGAGGAAGCATGCTTTCAAGTGGATGTGAATCATAATCATCATCAAAGCCTGTATTGAAATGGTTTAACCCGGAAGCAATTTCATCAAGAGGAGGAGGATGATGGTGGCTCTTGATAATGTTCACTGCAAGAAGAGATAGTAATTAGAACATAATGCACAATATAAAGAAGAGGGAGTTTGTGGTTAAGTAAATACTGTTTTGGTGAGGAAGAAGAGGGAGAGAGCTGGAAAAGAAGGAAGCATCACTTGAAGCATTGCAATTTTCAGATGTTGAGAAAGTTCTATTTGGAATATTCATTCCCAAGATTATCAACGAAACCTGCACTCGGCTTCTTCGCAACAACAAACAATAAGAAAAAAAGGTTGTTATTAGAGTAAGATGATGAATTCAACTATCCTTGTTGATTAGCTTAGCTTGGAGATGAGCAAGAAAATTAAAAAATTTCAATTTTTATCAAGTTGGGTTGGAACAGGGGATGACAAAAATCCATTAGTAATTTAAGAAGCAACTAAGAATTTAAACAAGAGTGAGTCTCAATCTCTACAAACCCTAAAACTGATGAGGTTAAACCCTAATCAAAGTCTAATGTTTGGGATAATAACTGATCATCATCAACTAATCACCGACAAGACTAGATTTGATGCAGCAGCTACAGCTAATTTCGACAACTCAAGCAAGTCGATGAAGCTTGGGAAAACACAAAGTCAAAAACCCTAATTTGAATCAGTAAGAAGGTTAACAGTGATCATCATCGAAGCCAACAAGTCTATGATTGAAAAGAAACGAACTTTCAACTCTCTTCACCAATTAGATCACCGAACAAGCTAATTTTCGAATTAAAAAAAAAAATTCAGTTCAAAACTATCGAAACTTTTTTAAAAACACCAAAAAAAAACTCAGAAACTATAAAAATCGAAACTTTAAACAGAGAGGAAACAGTAAGAAGAAGACATTAGAGGACAAAAAAATGAAAAACCTTTTGTTTTGTTTCACTCACGATCACACGTTACCGAACCGCTTTCTCTCTCTATCTCTCCCTCCCTATATGTCTTCAGTATATATATGCAACATTGGTAAAGCAGAATATAATTTTGATTCCACTATTATTTTAATATTTTCAAAGCATTTAAAAGGGGAATCTTTATTGGATGGATATAGAGAGAGTCATGATGAGCTCAAGAACAATGGGGAATGACTGAAGTAACAATTGACCCAACCGGGGGAGGAAACATATTCCACCTCAATTTTTTAACTCTTTTTTCTTTTATTCCAACAAGGCAACAAGTATGCATGTGGGTTCGGTTCGTTTAGGTTACTCAGTTTTTAGTTATTTTGATACGCTCAAATTTTTTACCTAATTGAATCGAAAAAATTCAGTCCAATTCTATTTGGTTAGTTCAGTTTTTAAACATTTTGCTAAATTATAGCTTTTAAACATTATGGTAAATTTTTAACCAAATTTTTTAATTTTGGTTTAACTGATTAGTTTGGTTCTAAATTTCATTAAATAATTAAAACTTTAATAACCAACTATCGAATTGGTAATCAAATCTTAACAAAAACAAATTTTGGTTCGAGCAAGTCAAATTCCACATTCAAAAATAAGTTATTTAGGCCATGTTTGTTTGGTGGTTGTTAGCGTCAACGTTTGGTGTTCGTTTACCTGTTGTGGGTTCAACGATTGATCGTGGTGACTAGACATTAGTGTTCAGCGATTAAAAGTTTTAACTGTGAAAATTTTAGTGTTGCGGTAAAAAATTATGTGGTAAAAAAATTAAAAAGACAAAACTATATTTAGTATCTTTTATATAATAAAGCACAAATCACCTAACTAATCAAAATTTGCACCATAATTTATGTTTTCAAAAAATTAAAAAGAAAGAAAAAAAATGTTGAAATAAAAATAATGAAAGCAACAATATTATAAAAAAAACTCCACCACCCACGAACCTCCTTCCTTCACAATCTTTTAGTTTTATGAATTCTTATTAAAAAAATAAAAATTCAACAAACATTAAGAATCTTCTTTTATATACTAAAGCACAAGTCATTTAACCAATTAAAATATGTCACATAATTTACAAAATTAAAGAAAACAAAATAAAATTAAAATCAAAAATAATGTAAGCAACCGTTTCTTTAAAAAAAACCCACCACCACCTACGAACCTCCTTCCTCCACAATTTTTTAGTTTTCTGAATTCTTATAAGAAAATTTAAAATTCAACAAACATATTTTAACTATTTTACAAATATATTTTTATAACAAAACATATTCAACTATTTAAAAAAACTGTCAAAGTCTATTATATAACTGTTTTTATTTTACCATTTGAATTTCAAAGTCAATGATGACTACAACAAGAGACAATGGAGAAGAATCTCAAAATGCAAGTTCAACCTAAAAAACAATCCAGAATGTGTTCTTTTTAAACCATGTATTTATCTAATTGATCATTATACAAGGTTTCAGATTTTTAAAATACTTTTGAACAAAAAGTGTCAATAAAAAATTGATTTTTGTGTTTTTCTTTTAGTTTTTTTTTTTAAAATTTTGTTATATTAAAATAAAATTCATATTTTTAAAAAGGATTACTTACACGTCTAATTTTAGATCTCCATTTTACCTAGCTACAAAATGTGACTAAATAATATTTTATTTTTATTTTTAAAGGACTAAACACTAAAATTCGATCAAAACAAAATAATTTTAATGCAAACAAAATAATTTTAATTTTAATTATATTGCAAACAAAATAATTTCTTAGATGTTTTGTGACTGTTTTTATGCTAGTTTAGTTTGTTTAGCTATTTATGAGACTTGTTATTTAGAGCTGGACCGATGAAAAATGTCGGTATTACTAAGAAGTTTGAAGAGAAATTTAGTAAGAAAATCGTATGGGACATGTTTAAAAACAAGATTGATGTTAGTAGAAAAACATACACAAATTTAAGAAGTTGACTTATAATAAAACTAGGCTTGTCTATGATATTATGGAAGGTTGAAGATGTCAGATATTTGGTGGGATGAACGCATAATGGTAACTAACTTTTACTCGCTTATCTTATATATAATTGCATTAGGAATGTGAGCATATTAATAATTCTTTAAGGATTATTATTTTGTTGATACTCTTTATTATTGCTTGAATGTGAATGTGACCTCATGTTTTTAAAGTAATGCCCAAGTTATATTAATTTATGTGTTTCCATATAACTTGTGCTCAACGCGTATTGACATTTACAGAACATCGCACAAGATTCAGATCGGTTTCTTCACATATTTTTTTTTGTCTTTTTGAGTTTTTGGATTACCCGTTCAGGTTTGGTTAATAACACTTCGGGTTCATATATGTTTTGTAGTACCCTACAAGATCTATTCGAGCATTTTTAACATTTCAGACCGAGTATGGATCAGGTTTTTCTGTTTGGTTTGGTTTGGATTTCCAGTTATGGATTTTATGCCCATCCCTATAGTAGATTTTGATATCATCTCGATCAATTCAACAAAGGATGACCGCCAACGAATACTCGAGAGATATCAAAGGCATTCAAGCTTGCGATCAGTGATTGAGCAGATATTTGGAGTGTGAAAAGCAAAATAGAGAATTCTTGACCATATGCATCCAAAATATGGAGTGACCAAATGAATAAAGCTAGTAACTACAAAGATGATAATACACAACTTTATACATGATTTACATCGAGAAGATAATAATTTTGCGTATTGGTAGAGAAGAGATGAATATCATACATATGGTGGTGATGATGATGAAGAAGATGATGGTGATAATGGTCATGGTCATGGTCATAATGGACATATTTCATATAAATCTACCGGTGATAGAACTATTAAAGGTCTACATGATTATATTACTAGTGAGTTGGGTAAGGGATATTGATTACCTTACTAGTTCGTTTAATTTGGTTTTGAACTAATTTTTATTTACTAGTTTCATAACATTTGACTTTTAGTTTCTAATTTATTTAAATTAGAAAATAAAAGATTTACGATAATCAACATATCGTAATTTTTATTTACATTTATAATGTTTAGTTTATTATTATAATTTTAGTTAAAAGATATTGTATAAATTAAAAATAAAATCAAATAAATGTAAATAATTTTTCAATAAATTTAAATAATTTAAAAGTAAATATTTTGTTGTAGGTGATTAAAACTAATAACGCAACGACAATCACCGCAATCAATCGACGACCTTTAAACGAACAACGCAGTGCCAATTGTTATGATCAACCGTCGCGATCAACTATGCGATTTTTGAACGAACAACACATTGATAATCACCGTGATCAACATATCGACCTTTAAACGAAGGACTAACAGAGACATCAAATCGCAAACTTTTGTCGCTGACTCTGATCACTGACGCCGGCGACCACCATACAAACACGGTCTTATTAATTTTAATTGATACACTAACTTAAATTGGCAATTAAACATTAGAAGCATGCACCCATGTATCAAAAACATAATTATTATAATTATAATAATTTTTATAATTCATTTATTTGTGGGCTGCAAATAATAAAAGTTTGATACTGCAAACGTAATATTTACGAATTGCGACATATCTTACAATCGTTTCATTTTTAAGCTTTGTTGTTATTACATAGAAGGCTTGCGACAAGAACAATGGTTTGTAGTCCAAGCAGAAACTTCTTCATCTATAGACTTGCAATGATCAATGCAAGCTTGTGGACTGGTCGTCTTAGCAAAGGGTAAAGTCTCTTGTCTTGCGTTAATGCAGCGGCACCTGTGCATTATACACACCATCTTATCACATTTTTGATGACAGTCAGAGTCCACATTGCAAGTGTAAGGGTCATCTGCCAAGACCTGGATACCTGTAAAAATCAATATTGTTGTCAATCATATGATATAAATATATAATATTGAATATGAATGGATTAATGTATGTAACCAAGCATCAGTAAAAAAAAGTAATGCATGTAATTAAATATCAGTAGGGAAAAATTGTACACGTTGAGAATAGTAGAAAACAAATAAGTATCAAAAATGCTTTCTCCATTTTTGTTGGTAGAGTTCTTATGTGATGTTGAGTTGTTTATTGTGTGACTAAAGTTGATATGATTTGGAGGCTATTTATAATTTGTAAGAAAATAATTTATTAGTTTTTCTTAAAAACAATTTTGGTAGTCAATCTTTTTATATATTTTAATGTTTACTAGTCCATGTTTTCATTTAACTCTTAGTCATACTTTCTTTATATTTCTCTCAAACTTACAATTTGTTATGGAATAAGAGAAAAAAAAATCAGAAACAATTTAGGTAGAATCCAAGGAATTCTAGAATTGGAAGACTGAATCGAGATACCAACTTTATTGATTTTAGATTCACAGAGTTGTGGAAATATATTGTTTCTATCTTAGATATTGCATTTGAGTTGACTATGCTAAGATATTGAACTACAAGAAAGAAGAAAGCAAAATCTACATATTGGGCTACTGGGTAATGTAGGCCCATACCGTATAAGGTTTTTAATATTCCCTTAATAATTCTAAAGAGCCCAAATATTTATTGGCCCAATAACAAAGCCGATTACTCTGTTTAATCAGAAACCCTAGTTATCTCCTTTAAAACGCATTCTAGGTTCCAGCAGCTGAGTCGCGTAGAGGTCGATCTTAGGAAGCAGCAAAAAAATGGCGGTACCGTTGCTAACGAAGAAGGTGGTGAAGAAGAGGTCTGCCAAGTTCATCAGACCCCAGAGCGACCGTAGAATCACAGTCAAGGTAACCACTTTCTCCATTTGATCTTACAGAACCTATATTTAGAAGACCTTTCTCTGTGTTGTGTTTCCTCTATGAGGTTAAGGTAGTAAACTTGTAGCTGTGTCTGTAAGATGAAACATGTTTGCGTAGGATGAAACATGGTGATTGATCTTTTGTTTGGTTCTTGTCTGAGTACACATTTGTGAATCTTTTGTCTGAATTTTTAGGAAAGCTGGAGGAGGCCAAAGGGTATTGATTCAAGGGTTCGAAGAAAGTTCAAGGGTGTTACTTTGATGCCCAATGTGGGTTACGGATCTGACAAGAAGACACGTCACTACCTCCCCAATGGGTTCAAGAAGTTTGTTGTTCACAACACGAGTGACCTTGAGTTGTTGATGATGCATAACAGGACTTACTGCGCAGAGATTGCTCACAATGTTTCCACCAAGAAGAGGAAGGCTATTGTGGAGAGAGCTTCTCAGTTGGATGTTGTTGTTACCAACAGGCTTGCTAGGCTCCGTAGCCAAGAAGACGAGTGAAGAAACAACCAAGCTACTTGAAATATTAAGTTGTTTCTGGTTTGTTGCATTTCCTTTTGTAAGACGATTTTGTTTACTTTTTTTTTGTGTGTGCAATCACAAAACATGAGTTTTGGTTTTAGACAGACTTTGTTAAGACCATTCGTAAACATGAGATAGTTCAGTTTATCTCAAAGTTTAAACCTTTTGGTCTGCAATTATTGCATTAGAGTTTAGCCGGAATGAATTCAACTTTTTTCTGATTGCACAAGTCCAAAAACTTCCACCTTTGTAACGAGAGCCGTTGGCTTTATCTGTGTAACGTTAACAGTGTTGTTGGTGGGTTAGGGCCTTAGGGGATGATGAGTTGTATCATTTCTCGGTGATTCAGGTAAGACTGACTTAATTGTCTCATGAAATGATGTATGTATTGGCTCTCTTGGCATAATAATCTTAGAAGAACCAGAGAATCAATCTCTCTGCTTTAGTTGCAGCGTTAGTAGATTGCAAAATACACAGCTCATGGAGATTGTATAGGGAGGCCATCACAGAGGTGAAGCAGTTCTGTTTCAAAACATGCCTGCTATGAAGACTACTAGAAGCCGAGTGCTGTTTCATATGACAGAAAGATGTGTGTTTTGTATTCTAAAATGAAAGAGAGGCATTCCAGAAGTGATAGCATTTTCGCGTATTGTATCATCACAAGTAATCGATTTTTTTTTTAAAAACGAGAAATCCTTGGCTATTGTTCTTATGCTACATCACTCTCTACTTGACACTTCTTCATACATCACCTAAACCGAAAGTAAATCAAATTAATAAACCGAACAAGTGAAAGCCCGATTTAAAAAAGTCTATTAAGAGCTTCTTTCAGATACCGTTGGCCCAGTACGGATATAGCTGTGTTACGCGTAGAAACGACGTCGTATTTTAACTAACCTATACAAGAAGAAGAAGCACATCGTTCTTGAGAAGAGAAGACAGAGAGACGATGGCGGTAGAAGACACTCTCAAGCCTGTTGTTGCTACGGAAGAATCGAAACCTATCTCTGTAGAGCACCCTATCGATCGATACCATGAGGAAGGCGACGATGCCAAGGATGGAGAGATCGTAGACGGAGGAGAGGTAGACGAATCGAGCAAATCCGCCGTTCATGAATCGCATCCGTTGGAGCACTCGTGGACTCTCTGGTTCGATAATCCTTCTGTTAAATCAAAGCAGACGACTTGGGGAAGCTCCTTACGATCCGTCTTCACGTTCTCCACCGTCGAGGAGTTCTGGAGGTTGGTGCTTTACAATCATATTTTCGTTCTAACAGTAATTCTACAATCTGGGTTTTGTTTGGATTCCGAGTTCTCAGAGGAAAGTTATGTTCTTTGTTGGTGGGTTAAGATCTCATGAAGTCACTGTTCTTAGCTGTTTCTGATGAATTGCTTGTTTGGTGTTTGAATTTGTACCTACGGTTCTTATATCAAAATTTTAGACCTTTAATCTTCATTGTCTGGTCAGTTGTTTGCGTCACGAAGAGCTGAAGAACATTGAACCACGGTTACTTTAGTGCCTTGCTTTTTCATTTGTTAGAGATACCTTAGAGATTTATGGTGTAACGATGCAGAAAACTGGAGTAGAAGAGCAAAGGTAGTGTGAGAAAGAGAGCGCTCTTAGTATTTTTATGGGTAACAGAAAATAGCTAAGATCTTCTGTTCGATCTAAATCAGTATTTTAGATCTTGAGACTTCATTGTTTGTTCACTTGTTTGCTTCACGATAGCTATAAAACTGAACCAGAGTACATTATTGCCTTAATTTTTCATTTGTTGGTGCGACCTTAGAGACTTGTGGTGTTATAATGCCGAAATCTGGAGTAGAAGAGCAAATTTAGTGTGAGAAATAGAGCAGTTTCTGATTCCCTCGCTCTTAGTATATTTTTGTTGGTAACAGAAGATGAGCAAACAGTTAATTGGTTAAAGTTGGATGCTATTTTATTGTCATGTATATATATACTTTCTTGTGTTCTATTTGATTATTAAAGATCTCTCAGTGGGATTAATAAACTTGTAGTTCATTCTGTTGATTTTCTATTATATATGACATCTTACTTTGATTTGCAGTTTGTACAATAACATGCGGCACCCGAGCAAGCTAGCTAACGGAGCTGACTTGTACTGTTTCAAACACAATATTGAACCTAAGTGGGAGGATCCTATCTGTGCCAACGGAGGCAAATGGACTATGAACTTCTCTAGGGAGAAGTCTGATAAGCCCTGGCTTTACACTGTATAGTTCTTTCTTATTTGACACATAATTCTTGTTTCACTATCCAGTCGAGTCTAATCGGGTGGTTGTTTTCACTGTAGTTGCTTGCATTGATTGGAGAACAGTTTGACCAGGGAGATGAAATCTGTGGAGCTGTTGTTAACGTTAGAGCAAAACAAGAAAGGATATCCATTTGGACCAAAAACGCTTCCAACGAAGCTGCTCAGGTAAAAGACAACTTCTCAACCAAAAACCATCAACATGTCTCTCTCTCTCTCTGTTAAAAGAAGACATGAAAATTTCATTTTCTTTGATGTTTCAGGTGAGCATTGGGAGACAATGGAAGGAGTTCCTTGATTACAACAGCAGCATTGGTTTCATCATCCATGTAATAACAGAGCTTCTCTTGATGCCTAATTTCATATTCTCTGTATCTCTCACTGTTTGTTCTTTGTCTGTATTGGTTTGGTTTTTCTTTAGGAGGATGCAAAGAAGCTGGACAGGAACGCAAAGAGCGCTTACACCGCCTGAAACTCAACAAAACCCCTCAAATATGTTCAATCACAGTTTTGTATGTGAGAGCTCTCTATTTATTTCATCAAAACATGACTTAACACTGTTTTGTTCTTGATTGTCATAAGTCTAACATTTCATCTACTATTAGTATATTTAGTATGATACACAACTTATAAATTAATTGATGTATTTTTAGGGATTTTTCCCTTTAATATATTATTGTTGGTAAAAAAAACGAATATGAAAGAAATGATATTTTTGGAAAGAAAAAAAGAGTATTTGAGATTAAAACACTCAAAAGTAGATAAGTTGGGAGAAGAGAAGGAGGAGAAACGATGATGTCGGTAGAAGACAGTGTCAAGCCTGTTGTTGCTACTGAAGAAGCGAAACCTAATTCTGTAGAGCACCCTATTGATCGTTACCACGAGGAAGGAGAGATCGTCGGAGACGGAGACGAGTCGAGCAAATCCGCCGTTCCTGAATCGCATCCGTTGGAGCAGTCATGGACTTTCTGGTTCGATAATCCTTCTGTTAAATCAAAGCAGACGACTTGGGGAAGCTCCTTAAAATCCATGTTCACGTTCTCCACCGCCGAGGAGTTCTGGAGGTTAGTTGGTGCTTTACAATAATCCATGTTGGTGTTTGAATGTGTAGCTAAGATCTTCTGTTCCATATAAAAAGATAGGTTCATTTTCATTTTGCTTCTACATTAGTGTTAGAGAGACAAAACGGATGCGTCATGTAATTGTAGCTACATTTCTTATATGTTAGTATTAATTTTTGTGGGTAAAAGAAGATGAACAAACTGTTGTATGCTTTTGTATTGTATTGTATTTTCCTTCTACTATGGCGTTTTACTTTGCTTTGCAGTTTGTACAATAACATGCGGCATCCGAGCAAGCTAGCTAATGGAGCTGACTTGTACTGTTTCAAACACAATATCGAGCCTAAGTGGGAGGATCCTATCTGTGCAAACGGAGGCAAATGGACTATGAACTTCTCTAGGGGGAAGTCTGATGACTCCTGGCTTTACACCGTATGCTTCTTTCTTATTTGACACATGATTCTTGTTTCACCATCCAGTCCGGTCTAATCGGGTGGTTGTTTTCACCGTAGTTGCTTGCATTGATTGGAGAACAGTTTGACCATGGAGATGAAATCTGTAGAGCTGCTCTTTACATTAGAGGAAAGCAAGAATGGGTTTCCATTTGGACCAAAAACGCTTCCAACGAAGCTGCTCAGGTAAAAGACAATCTCTCTACAAACAAGCAAAAAAAACATGAAGCTTTCTATCTCTCTCTGCTAAAACAAGACTAGAAACTCCATTTTCTTTAATGTTTCAGGTGAGCATTGGAAGACAATGGAAGGAGTTTCTTGATTACAACAGCAGCATTGGTTTCATCATCCATGTAAAAACAGAGCTTCTCTTTGATGCTAATTTAAAATGTTTTTTTTTTTCATTTCTCACTGTTGTTTGTCTGTGTTGGTTTGGTTTTTCTTCAGGAGGATGCTAAGAAGTTGAACAGGAACGCCAAGAGCGCTTATACTACCTGAAACCTAACAACCTCCAAATCTTCACACTGTTGCAATTACAGGTTTGTATGTGAGAGATCTCTGTTATATATCATCAAAAGACACGACTTGACACTGTCTTTGATTGGTAAGTCTAACATTTCATTTACTAATAGTATATTTAGCATGATCTTCCTAAATTGATGTTGGTGCCTTGTATAAAACCAGACTTAAAGGATGTATCTTCGTTTCATCTCTAGACACATCAAAACTTGTTCGCAAACACACATAAAAGGCTTGTTATAAATCCACTGAATCGAAAATGATTAGAAAATGATAAATATCTCACAGCCCCTGACATTACTTGTTTAATTGTCAAAGGCCCATTTACATTCGTTTTTAAGATATCTTAGACTTCTCTTTTTTTTTTTTAATTTATTTTAACGCTGAATAATTTTGCTACCATAAACTATAAAAAAATTTTTTATCTTAAACCATTTTAGTGGTAATCTTTCATGTGGTTTTTCACTAAGGATTTCAGACATTTTGAGCGGTTCTTATTGATTTAATCCAATGAGTATGTTGTGAGTCTGTTTTAAACTTAATATACAGCTACCTCCATTATTTTAAACATAAAAATTTATCATTTAAATCTATATTTTTGTCACTTACATATAAAACTCACAGATTTAATATACATAAACTGATTTCAAATTCGAAACCGCATATAGTTGTATCTATAATTCATGGCTTCAAACATAAATTTTGTGTTGTAACAAATATGCGAAATTAAAAAATAAAAAAATATGCAAAATTATCCAGGTATAACTGAATATATCCAATACACCGATATCCATGGTCCATTTCGGAGTCACATATCTATTTTTACTAATATATATATATAAAATAATTAAAAGCAAGGAAATTTTTTTCTTTGAAGAAATTTCACATATATTTATGAAACCTTATAATATACATGTCATATCTAGTGAGTAAACTGATTAAAGAAAAAAAAAATATAATTACACATCTAAATATTGATAATTCTATTATTTTAAAGTATTTCTAACAAGAAATTTCATTTTATGAGTGAGTGATCTTCAAAATAAAGATTTGATGATGAGTTGCTCTAACAAAAAAATCTTAAGTATATTTTTTAAAATATTTGTTTGTGTCACATTTTACTCTTACATAATATTATTTTATACTAGTAATTTTGATTTAAATTTTAACATATTTATATTTTGTGTATCAATAGTAATATATATATACGTAAAATGTATTTAAATATTTAATTAGAATATTTTATAAAAAATTAAAGTGCTACACAAATTAATTTTGTAGAATTATATGTAAGTTACATAATTATAAGAATCAAAATAAAAAAAATAATGTTTTGAATAGTAAAACTTTGAAGTTTTTTTAAAAGGATTCGAGAGATTGGGGGAGAATAAAAAAAAATAAAATTTGAGGGTTTGAAGTGGAGATGCTCTTAGAAAACATAGCTTATAGAATCAATCAAAGTTTCTTTATACGGTTTATGGTTATGGGATTTGGTTATCAAAGAACTCTAGTGGTTTTCAAATTTGAATAGTAAT
This sequence comes from Sinapis alba, assembly GCA_012274485.2. Lineage (NCBI taxonomy): Eukaryota > Viridiplantae > Streptophyta > Magnoliopsida > Brassicales > Brassicaceae > Sinapis > Sinapis alba. Next base: position 62,965 of record MU106611.1, read on the forward strand.
AATAAGGCGAGATCAAGGAGGTCGTGCCATTATCTTCTTGAGGTTTTTGACGGTGGCCAGTGATATGTTAGTGTCGGTGGGAGATCGAAAGGAGAGGAGAATCGTCAACTGTCTGAAAAAGACCACTTGGGACGACAAGATCTTGACTCGTAAGCCTTTTTTTTTTTAATTACAGAATATTAAGATTACGCGTTTCACAAATACGGTGTTTATGACTGATAATGCAAAAGTTCAACAATATGGGTTTGATCTTTTTAATATTTAAAGAAAAGTTTTTTTTTTATGTTCAATCTGCAAGTGTGTTTTTCTTTTCCAATAATGGTGAACCAATTAAAATATTTTAAAAGATAAAAGTATATAGTTTAACAAATAAAACGCACACAAAAGGGGTTGAGAAAAAAAACATATGGATGCATGTGCAGATTAGATCTAAATCTATGACTATTGTAATAATAATATTGTTGAGATCTTACACGCATTTAATTCAATCATTTTCTTAAACACATTTTTTCAAATTGATTTAATAGAACGCGCCTTCCATCAAATTAAAATCAAATCTCAATTAGTAATCTCTCGATATATGAAAGAGGAAGAAGCCATTATTAGTTTAGTGACTTCTCTCTCTGTCACACTCAAAGCTTTATACTTTCTGCAAGCTCATCACTGAAACAGAGCTAAAAACCAGAGATCTGAAGAAGGGTACACATAGATTTAGAGTCTTTCTGCAACAAGATCTACATCAACCAGGTAGCTCATCTTTTTCAACTAGATCCGTTCTGGGTTTTGCTTTAACTTGCTAAAGTTAGAGTCTTTAAATCTATTTCATTCTTTAAGTTGATAAAGTCTAGTTTTTTTTTTCGATTTGACATGATTTAGTTTGAACTTGGTATAAGATCTTGATCATAGTTACTGAGATTCGTTTAAATGGTTCAGGAGAGTTTCAATGGGTTCTAAGAATAATCCACCAAGATCGAGAAGTTCACTATCTCTAATCCTTGTGGTTGGATTATGCTGTTTCTTCTACCTTCTTGGAGCATGGCAAAAGAGTGGGTTTGGTAAAGGTGACAGCATAGCCATGGAGATAACTAAGCAAGCTCAATGCACTGACGTTGTCACCGACCTCGACTTCGAACCTCATCACAACACAGTCAAGATCCCTGAAAGATTAGCTGATCCTAAACCAGTTTCTTTCAAGCCATGTGATGTGAAGCTCAAGGACTACACGCCTTGTCAAGAGCAAGACCGGGCCATGAAGTTCCCTAGAGAGAACATGATCTACAGAGAGAGACATTGTCCTCCTGAGAATGAGAAACTGCGTTGTCTTGTTCCAGCTCCTAAGGGTTATATGACTCCTTTCCCTTGGCCTAAGAGCAGAGATTATGTTCACTACGCTAATGCTCCTTTCAAGAGCTTGACTGTTGAGAAGGCTGGTCAGAACTGGGTTCAGTTTCAAGGGAGTGTGTTTAAGTTCCCTGGTGGAGGAACTATGTTTCCTCAAGGTGCTGATGCTTATATCGATGAGCTTGCTTCTGTTATCCCAATCAAAGATGGATCTGTCAGAACCGCATTGGACACTGGATGTGGGGTATGTTCATGTCCATGAAGATCTTGTTTTCATTTCATTTCTTGATTCTGATTGTTCATTCTTTCTCTAGGTTGCAAGCTGGGGAGCTTATATGCTTAAGAGGAATGTTTTGACTATGTCCTTTGCGCCACGGGACAACCACGAAGCACAAGTACAGTTTGCTCTTGAGAGAGGTGTTCCAGCGATTATAGCTGTTCTTGGATCCATTCTTCTTCCATATCCAGCAAGAGCTTTTGATATGGCTCAATGCTCTCGATGCTTGATACCATGGACTGCAAACGGTAACTATCAACCAACAAAACAGGCACAGATTCACAGTTTATATACTCATAATGTTGTTGTCTTTGCTTCTTGATTTGCTTGTATCAGAGGGAACCTACTTAATGGAGGTTGACAGAGTCTTGAGACCAGGAGGTTACTGGGTCTTGTCAGGACCTCCCATCAACTGGAAAACCTATTACAAGACGTGGAACCGTACTAGAGAAGACCTGAAAGCCGAGCAAAAGAGAATAGAAGACATCGCTGAGTCTTTATGCTGGGAGAAGAAGTATGAGAAGGGAGACACTGCTATTTTCAGAAAGAAGATAAACGATAGGTCATGTGATAGATCGACACCGGTTAACACATGTAAGAGAAAGGACACTGATGATGTCTGGTACAAGGAGATTGAGACTTGTGTAACACAGTTCCCTAAAGTATCAAACGAAGAAGAAGTTGCTGGAGGAAAGCTGAAGAAGTTCCCTGAGAGGCTATTAGCGTTGCCTCCGAGTATCTCTAAAGGCTTAGTTAGTGGCGTTGATGCAGAAACATACCAAGAAGATATCAAACTGTGGAAGAAGCGTGTGGCACGGTACAAGAGAATCAATAGCTTGATTGGTTCGACTAGGTACCGTAACGTGATGGATATGAATGCTGGTCTTGGTGGGTTCGCTGCTGCGTTGGAGTCTCCTAAGTCTTGGGTTATGAATGTGGTTCCAACCATTACAAAGAACACGTTGAGTGTTGTCTACGAGAGAGGTCTCATTGGTATCTATCATGACTGGTATAAACTCTCTACATTACTATTAGTGGTAATCTCTAGAGATCATAAACAAGCAGTTTTCAAGATCTTTTGCTTTTTTGAAATGTTGCAGGTGTGAAGGGTTTTCAACTTATCCAAGAACATATGATTTCATTCACGCTAATGGCCTCTTCAGCATGTATCAGCACAGGTAAAGCTAAACTTTCCAAGAATTAACATCTTCTTAACTTGAGCCAAAAGCTACAAAATTTCTGATAGTTAGCAACACTTAACAAGGCATGAGCGTTTTATATATGTTTGGGTTCTGATTGGGTTTTTTGGATTTTCGGGTTTAGCCCATTTAGGTTTTATATATGTTTGGGTTGGATTCCATTAATAATATTTCGGGTTTGGTATGTTTTATAATTCTGGGTCCAAACTCATTTCGGGTTTGGATAATTTCAGTCATTCTATTTTTAGATATTGTATCAAAATAAATATAAAATTTAGTATATGATGTACGTATTTAGTTTTGGATACTTTTTCAGATTCTAATTCTAATTCGGATTTTTGAATGTATTTTAAATTCGAGTTTTTGGATTATCCTTTCGGTTTCGGTCAATAATATTTTGAGTTTCGATACATTTTATACCACCCTACATGATCTATTTGAGTATTTTTACAACTCAGATCATATACAGATTTGGATTTTTAATTTCGGGTTTGGTTCGCTTCAGATTTCGGATTTTTTTTTGCGAGACTTGCACTTAACACTAAAAAGCTGTGAAAGCTGCTGATGAATGGTTTGTTTTCATTTGGCAGCTGCAAGATTGAGGACATTCTTCTTGAAATGGATCGGATCTTACGGCCGGAAGGGATTGTGATAATCAGGGATGAGGTTGATGTTTTGAACGATGTGAGGAAGATTGCTAATGGAATGAGATGGGACACTAAGTTGATGGATCATGAAGATGGTCCTCTCGTTCCGGAGAAGATTCTTTACGCCGTTAAACAGTACTGGGTCGCCGGCGACGATGGAAACAGTCAGTCATCCTCTGCTGATAATAGTGAAGAAGAGTAAAGAAACTCAGGTATTAATTGCTTTCTTCTACACTCCTTGTAAGTTTTTACATATTTTACGATGTTTAAACCACAAAGTTTTGTTAAGTTCAGTTAAGCCCACAATGATTCGTTTTGGTTACAACCCAAGAACTGAGAAAAATCTACAATTTTAATATATGCATTGAAGATTATATTTTGGTATGGTATCAGGTGAAGGTTTTTAAGCTTGAAGTGTGGAGCTATTTTATGACACCTGGAAAATTCTTGTTATCAAAGGAATCAGAATTTTCATGAAAGAAAGGGGTCCAAAGTTGAAATACATTATAGATGATTAAGACGAATATGTGCATTTATGTTTTTTTTTTTTGTACTTTGAAGGAACAAAAAATAGTTCCATTTGTTTTCCTTTTCTTTTCTTTTTGCAAGATAGTTGAATCCTTGAACGTTTGTTATGTTATGTATTAATGTGAACTTACAAAAATAAATCAACAATTAGTTATTTATAAAGAAAAATTATTAATGGAAACTTCTAGACAATTAAAAATGATTATAAATATAAATTGTTGAAACGAAAAATATAAGGGTAATTTTCTTAAATAGTCCTTTTTAAGTTTTTGTCACAAAAATAGCCCTACAAAAATAAAATGATCAAAATATTTTTTTTTTTTTTTTGAAATTTTGATTTTTTTATATTTTTTTAAAAATTTGAAACCCTAACCTCAAACCCACCCCTTAATTCTAAACCCTAAAGTCCAAATTAGTTAATCCTAAGGGTATAAATGCATTTATATACATTTTTAGCTTAAAAAAAACATTTTGGTCATTTTCTTCTTTAAAAACTATTTTTTGACAAATAAACTAAAAGAGGTTATCTAAGGAAATTTCATAAAATATAATAATAAGTTCATTATTGTAAGGAAAAAGGGATGCAGACGTCGGTATGTTGTACGTAAATGGATATTACTGTTTTGGAACAAAGCCATAGTTGTCATGGGTCACCTTTTGTCTCATCACATATCATCATACAATATGCATCACGCACTAAAAAGATATATACAGAAACTAATAAATATGCATATGTCATTACATGATCATAGACTATCTGATGATATAATAATGGTTGGAAGACTCATCTTCATGTCAATTTGATTCCATTATGATTACCCACTAAACTTAAACTTTAGTTCCTTTAGTTCCATATTAGTTAGACAAATTAGGTTTAAAATTACAAGCCGAACTTTTATTCTTAAAATGTGTATCAACTATCACTGAAATTAGTTATCTAAACATAAGATCATTACAAGTATCAAGATATTTAGTCTTCAAACATGAAGATGAGTCTTTCAATCTTTATTTCTTCAGATAGTCTAACCTTTTTAATTTTTTGTTCTTTTTGAAAAAAAAAAAATTTTAGAATTCCCGATGTGAAATATAGCATCTCTAATAACAATTTTTGTATTTCTTTGTTATCTAAGAATCTAAAAGGTTGATTGTTTAGAGTTTTTGAAGTAGTTTTAAGTTTTTGTTTTTCTAGAATCTAGATTCACCATTTAAGTTTTTGAAAAACTAAAATCTACAGCAAAATCAAAACTAAAATCTAAAAATCAAAATCTAAAATCTAAAAACTAAAATCTCAAAACTAAAAACTAAAATTCAAAAGCCATGTAAACAATCATCACCTAAATCAGAAAGCAACTTCATTATATAGTTCATTACATATATGTAAAAATATAAACCGAGAGTTATATACCTAATTTATTTACCTAACAAAAGAAAAACAGATCAGTATGGTAGTTTGGTACATAACCAAGGGAAGTAGTTTTTGGCCAAAGCACTACTACAATAATTATATCAAAATACGCTAATTATCTAAAACAACGCTTTTATAGATGGCAAGACACGTGAACTAAAAAGCGCTTTCACGACCACGATCCTAAAGTTTATCTTGTGTCGGACTAATAAAATTGACAAATTCAACATGTACTACTAACTACTTTACAAAAAAAATCATAGTAAACTAAGAAACTATGAGCAATTGTTTCAATCTCATAGTAACGTAAGAGATTTCAAGTTTAGTTTCTACCCCACTGAGATATAAACGTATCATTTTCACGTAAAACTATAAAAGGCGAGTTGAAAAAGATGTGTGGCTAAAACTAAAAGAGAAGAGATGATGGAACCAACAAGAGCATTGGGAGTCTGGGACACCTAAAAAAGGTCAGAACTTCATTCAATTATATATATATACAAACAGAAATTTTGACAAATGTTAGTTGTCCGTTTCATGTTCCATATAAAACATAAAGAGTACATTTATATATCTCCTTGTTTGATTCTCATTTTTTTCTTATCAAGTCTTCTTTGCTATACATTTTTATTAGGTGTGTTTAATAGGTTTATACCAACCAGTTTTAATTAACACCCAATCCGAACTAAATCAAAATTATCTTGGATACCTAAGCATATTTCGAACCAACATATTAAAAATTAAATTTTGTATAGTAAAAACTGAATAAACACTCAGTTATTTTCTAAGTTATAAATAAACTTGATTGATATCCCCAGTTCAAACCGAAATCAGTAATATTCAATGATATATGTATATGTATATGATTAACACCTAGAGTCAAACCAAAACTATAATCATATGAAGTATGAAATAATGAAACTAGTTGCACAAAAAAGAAGAAATAATGAAACTGATTAATATGGATTAGTAAATTAAGTTTTGTATATTAACCAAATATAATCACAGCTATAAAATCACAAAGCAACTTATTATACTATGGGTTGTAAGATTTGTGTTTGCATTTGTAGAGCGATTATGATCTAAAGCTACAAAACCAGTTCACCAACCAAACAAAAAGTTACAGAAACCACATTTGAATAGGAGGCCAAACTGTGGGCAGTGCATAACTGTAAGCTATTAGTTTTTCTCATCTTTGTTTTTATCTATCAGAGGCTCATGTCAATTGTTTTTTTTTATATTTCTATTTTTGGCTCAGTTAAATAAAATGTTACAACGTACCTCGATTGGTCAATTATGTACAAGCTCGTTTCAATATATAATGGACTAGTTTTTTTTTTTTTCATCATCATCATCATTAAATTAGCTACAAAATTTAGTTTCATACTCATTTTCTATTTTTTGAGCCAAATATAACTTTCTATTTATAAGCGATTGTAAACAAACTCGAATTCCATTTTTGTATAATACTCTTATTTTATAAAAAAACAACATCTTAGACTCTTAGTGGAGTTTATTGAAACCAAGATTTGAAAAAAAGTTCAAGATTTGAATAAAATCCAAGAAAATCTGAGATTTGAATAAATACATAATACAATTTTTATAAGTTTGTTACCGGTTTTATGGGTTTTTGAAGAAATTTCAGAGTTTTAAAAAAATATTTTTATTTAAAGTAATATTTTTCTTTAAATTAATATTTTATTTTTAAAATTAATATAATTTGATATTTTTATTGTTTTATGAAATATATAAAATATAAAAAACTTTTAAAAATCAATTTTCAATTTTTTCATTTTAAATAGTTTAATTTTCTTTCTGAAGAATTTTCAGAGTTTTTGAAAAAAACAAAATTTTAATATTTCTTTAAAGTAATATTTTTTTTGAATTAATATAATTTGATACTTTTATCGTTTTATAAAATATGTAAATATATAAAGTTCTTAAAAATCAATTTTCAAATCAATTTTTTATTTTAAAAAGTTTAATTTTCTTTCATAATTTTTTTCAGAGTTTTTAAAAAAATATACTAAACTTTTTATTTAAAGTAATATTATTATTATTTTGATTTAATATAATTTGATATTTTTATCATTTTATGAAATATATAAATATATAAAGTTTTTGAAAATCAATTTCAAATATATTTTTTTCATTTCAAACAGTTTATTTTTTTTCTAAAAAATGAGAAGGTTATTTTTATTTTTTGAAAAATAAATAAATACCATCATAGGAGGTGGTATTTTGATTCATTGTTTTTTATTATGAAATATTATTTAAATTCTATCAAATCATATTTGATTGATTTTATTGATAAAATTCATATTTTCCAGTAAGCTGAAATTTGAGACAATTTATACAAATGATTAATCCAATACACTTGAATTTGAGATACTATTTATGAATTCTAAATACAATAAGATGAGATTTGAAAAGAAAATAAAATCCTTTCAAGATCTAATAACACCTCCTTAGTGTGTGTTAATGACGATGAACTTTACTCTCCTTTAAAAAAATTATAATCACAATTGGATATAGTCAAAACTATAGTTTTTCAATTGCCGTTACAGAAAAAAAGAACACTACTATTTAATTGGTTGTTGTATAATGGTGGACAACAACAATCAATGTTATTTGCAGTGCTAGTTACAATCAATTAATACAATAATGACAACAGTACATAATAAACACGAAACCAGCCTTCGCGTAATTCGAATTTTATAGTTGAAATGCATCTTTTTGTAAGTTGAAGTATAAGTAAGACTGGATATTTTAAAGGAAATATGATGTTTGGTTAAATTCAGTTGTTGCTTTGAATACACACATGTCATCATAAAAGTTGCGCAATGAGTTTGAAAGATTGAACCTCTGTAAAAAGGTTTTCCCTACCTTATATTGATATATAACTATTTCCAAACATGTAAAGAGTACCATCAAATAAAAGTAAAGATCTAAAAGATACATTTTTTAATTATATATTTTTTTTTGACAAAGGATATATTTATATTTCACCATGCAAACAAGATTTTCTGGAAATGGAACTAATTTAAATTATTCTGATACATAGTCCGACGAGGTTATAAGTCGAAGCTTTGGATTTTTATGGAATTAAAAATACATTTTTTGATTATATCAAGTATTCTAAAATTTGTTTTAAGTGGTTGCTTTGCCTAAGCAGCGTTTAGATATTATGTTTTATAAAATCATGACGATTACGTTTTAAACATATTAAATAATTGTAATATTACAAAAAGTAAATAATAGAGTTCATTATGCTTAATTGTTATATGTATTAGTCATTGAGTTATCATTCGCTGAGCGCTTAAAACTTTCTTTAACTCACGAGAAAACTTTTTTTCTTAGTTTATAGATTTATAAAACGTTAAATGTGAATATACATAATTTAATCTGTGTCTTGTTTTTTAAATTGTATGGTCTAGTTTTTTTTTGTTAATAGTAGATTTCAACAAAAAAAAAATCTATAATTTCTAGAAGATATGAAGTATTTAGAAATTTTTGTTTAGATAATAATTCTTAGTATCAAAATATGTTTGTTGATAAACATTTTACAATATTACTAGGCTACCACATTTTAGTATGCATGGTTTAGTTTGTCATGTTTTATGGGTTTGTTCTTTAATAAACGTTTGATTTAAAATGTTTTTTTTTATGTTTGCAATTTAATTATTTTATCTAAGTTTATTTATAATTTGAATAGATTTTTCTTAAACTTATACTTTGATTTTTTTTTTCTATATTAGTTTGATTTTGTTTCACATGTAATACTTTCATTTCATAAATCTTTTGACTGGGTACAAATTGTTAAAATCATGTTTGGAGAATCTGATTTTATTTACCTTTCTTGCAATGTTTTGAAAATTGGATCGGTCGAACCGATTTAACCATAATTTCTTAAATAAATCAAGTTTGGTTTGATTTTAAATTTAAATTTGAAAAAAACTGACAAACCCAGCTAAAACTGGTAAAATTGGTGATCTAAGTCAACTTGAAAATCTGATTCTAAAAAATCAACACATAATTAATGTACCTTTAGTTATCATTAAAATTTAATGCTTTGTAAATAATGTTTGATTATCACTATTTAATATTTATTTTAATAACAAAAAAAACATATACTTTTAATTGTTATTTGACTATCACAAAATTAATGTACTTTTAATTGTTATTAAAATTTAATACTTTATTTAATTAATAAAAATAATAATATATGTTTAAGTAATGTAATTTTATTACTTTAAATTAATGTTTGATTATCACATTATTAATGTACTTTTAACTGTTATTAAAATTTAATATTTTACTTAGTTAATAAAAATAAGAAAAATATATCATATGTATAACTATTTTTAGGTCTAAATAATATAATTATATGATTATATATAATATATATATATATATAATTTTTTTGTAAAACAGAAAATCTGGTCTGACCAGTTAGATCGATTCAACTAATTAACTAGTAGCTAGAATGAATCATATACAGTCATGTTTTTAAAACATTGCTTTCTTAAAAGATTATGGAATTAGTTCGGGATTTTGAACCCGAAATGGATCGGACTTGCAACTTTGTGATATGGAGTCAAAATATTTTTTGGTAAAGTACCTGGCAAATACTTTTCTTGCAACTAAAATTGGAGTAGTTCTTAAGAAAATCTCTCACCAAAATAAAGTAATAAAAATATAAAGAGAGAGTGTAGAAGAAAAGAGTAAAGTTTTTCATCAGAGAAATTATCACAAAAATTTGAGAAACTCTAATACTATGTGTCATCTTCAAAATAATTTAATTCATTTAAAATATTTTTAAAACATAGATATAAGAATGGTAAGAGACTCATTTGTACACATAGATAATGATGTTATAATGTTGATATAATGATAATGAATTTAATAATATTGTGAGGAAATTTCCAACTTTTCTATTTTTTGTTAAGAGGAAAATAATCTTCTAATATATATTACTTAAAAAAGTCAAAAATAGATTAACCTTTATTCTCCCCTTTTCTAAATTCAATTAATTAACCTTTATCTTAGTGAGAAAAAACCTTTATCTTAGTGAGGCTTTTTGATTCCTTATATCTTTTGTGTATAACTCAATGACAATAACAACACTAGTCACCAACTTATTATAACTCTTCATCCATTTTCTCTCTCTAAAAGTCACCATTTCCACCCAAAAGGATTTAATTTTGAATGTGAGCAAGGACGAAAGAGAAAGAGAGAGAGATAAAGAGCTTGAGGAAGGGGTTTAAGCAGATCTGCAACAAATACTCTCAGGTATGATGAGACCTTTAAAAATATGAAATTACCCTTAGTTTATTTCTTTCAATTTGACTTCTGGATTGTAAACGTTTGTTTTATTCAGTTACAAGCTTTGTGTTTTCATCTGATAAAGTATATGTTCATTGCATGTGATGTAAACATCTCTTCTCTGGGAAACACTAGATTTTGAGATCTTCTACTTATTCTGCAAAAATGGGTTGGAAAAAAAAAATCTTTAAATTTGTTTAGTCAAAAGGTGCAACTTGATCACAATTTTTCTCTCTGGGTATTTCTCTTATTTCGCTAATTTCTAGAGGGATTTGCCTTTTCTCCTTCTTCGGGTTTGTCATTAGTCTGTGTTAAACCAGTTTAATCATTAAAAATACATACTGCATGCACGGGTTAACAAAGATTGAAAATTAATTAAGATGTAATAATGTTCTTAAACTAATTATTAAAATATATATTCACTCTCAGATGATTCAAAAGTTTGTAAGATTTCATGACATGGTGGTGGTCCACTCTTTATTATAACAAAATCAAGATCCTCATGAATTATTCTTATCTCATCAATAATACGCACCTTTTTACTTTTCTATGCTTATTCCTCTAAAAACACTTATTCCATTTTTTTTATGGATCAAAATCTAGACAGTGAATTTTCGTTCCAGTAGAATCTACCGGAAACCACAGTGACGGCGGCGAAAAGCAGCGGTGTTGGCCGCAAAAACGATGCAAAACCAGCTATGGTCTTTACCTCTAACGATTTATCCAAATGGGAAAATTTTCCAAAGGGACTTAGAGTTCTTCTCCTCGACGGTGGCGACGGCATATCCGCCGCCGAGACCCGATCAAAGCTTGAGTCCATGGACTATATCGGTGAGCCAACTAATTTTTCTCTGGTTCTCTCTTATTAAACCTTTTGCTTTTGCTCCATTAGAAAAAAGAATATTAATTATTTAATGGTTACGTATAAATAAAATAAATAAATCATATTTGCCAAACATTTGAGTTAGACCTTGGTAGCATACGTGTTTAATGTTAAAGAGTTACTTTAGTTTTTACATGTCCCGTGACGATACCTTTTTCGTGTTCTTCATTGCATATTAATGGATATTACAGGTTACAGCTAGGCCTAACTACAGCATTATTATAAAGTTGTTAATATTAATAGTGTATGGATTGTAGTAAAAGGTGGAAAACAGAGGTAGTAAAGGTTGTGCAGTTACGGTTTGGAGTTTTGTAAGTTTACATAATTACATTTGTGGAATTTCAAAAGAGCTATTATTGCATCCGTAAAAACTCATTGACTTGTCTTTACTCTTATGATTCTGTGTGTTAAGACTATGTAGGTCTGGGCATTTCGGGTATCGGTTCGGGTATTTCGGGTATCGGGTAGTTCGGGTAGGGGGTTAGAGTATCCATCGGATACTTGACTATTTTCGGTTTGGTTTCGGTTCGGGTACTTTCGGGTTCGGTTCGGTTCGGATAGTAAAGTTAAGAACCGGAAAATACCCGGAAAAAGTTCGGTTCTCATTCGGTTCCGGTTCCGGTTCGGTTATTTCGGGTAGTTCGGGTAATTCATGTTAAATATTGAATTTTTTTGAATAAAATATCAAATAATTAAAATAATTTAGATAAAAATTTAAATATTTTCGGTTACTTCGGATAATTTTGGATAAAAATATATGAATACTTTCGGATAGTTCGGATACTTTCGGATAGTTTGGATACTTTACAATAATTACTTTTTAAAAAATATTTTAGATACTTTTAATAGATTTTAAAATTATAAATATATATATTTAGTTATATTATATGTATATATAATTAATATTTTTATATGTTCGGGTACCCGTTCGGTTCTCGGTTCGGTTCCGGTTCGGTTCGGTTATTTCGGTTATATAAATCTAGGAACCATTCGGATATTTAAGGGTTTCAGTTCGGTTCCGGTTTCGGGTATTTCGGTTCGGTTCCGGTTCGGTTCTTCGGGTCCGGGTTTTTTGCCCAGGCCTAAGACTATGCATTAATTTTTTTTTTTTTTTTTGGGTACTTTCTTTGCAGTTACTACGTTCACAGATGAAACCGAAGCTCTCTCTGCGGTTATCAAAAGCCCGGAGAGCTTCCACATTGCAATCGTAGAGGTGAATAGGAGTGACGAGAACGAGAGTTTCAAGTTTCTTGAGGCTGCCAAGGAACTTCTTCCTACTATAAGTTTGTGAACCGTTACAAAGTGCCCTTTTAAGTTTCTACAAAAATATTAAAATAAATCATTAAAAACATGGATTTGTCTTTTTGTCTTTACAGTGATTTCAAACGATCATTGCATCACAACTACAATGAAATGCATAGCGGTATGTGACCACAACTTGCTGTCTTTTGCGTATATGTTCAAAAACATGTTGGTTATGATGTCATATGTGATGAGAACTGACAAGTGTTTTCCAGCTTGGTGCAGTTGAGTTCCTTCAAAAACCCCTCTCACCGGAGAAACTAAAGAATATTTGGCAGCACGTCGTTCATAAGGTTCATTTAGTTTTTTTGCTCGCTTTCCGTAGAATAGTACTCATCTTTTGTTGTTGTTGTTGTTAGGCATTTAATGATGGAGGAACTAATGTTTCCGAATCACTTAAGCCTGTCAAAGAATCTGTTGTCTCGATGCTTCATCTCGATACCGATATGAACATTGATGAGAAAGATCCAGCACCATCAACACCACAACTAAAACAAGTTTCACGGTTACTAGACAGTGGTGATCGTCAAGAGAACATAAACAGCTCGGTGGAAAATGTATACTGCTCCACCGACAAAGAGAATATGGAAGATCAAGACATCGGTGAATCCAAATCAGTCGACACTACAAATCATGACGACAATGTGATTGTCAAAGAAGAGAAAGGAGATAGTGAAAAGGAGGAAGAAGGCCAAACCGGAGAGCTTAAAGTAGATGAAAAAGGTGAAACCGGAGATATGAAAAGAGAGAAGAAAGATTCAGTTAAGTTTCAGAAGAAAGAAGATGAGACTACTAAACATAACAATAAATCATCTGTGATCAAGAACTTGTCTGGTAACAAATCTAGTCGAAAGAAGGTAGTGTAAGAGGTTTCTCTTTAAAAAGCTTAGTAGTGGCTAAACGATTCAAGGCTCTTGTTGATAAGTTCTTTTTTCTTTTTTTTCCAGGTGGATTGGACACAAGAGCTGCACAAGAAGTTTGTGCAAGCCGTAGAGCAACTTGGAGTCGATCAAGCGATACCTTCACGGATTCTTGAACTGATGAAAGTAGACGGCTTAACTCGACACAATGTAGCTAGCCATCTTCAGGTAAATTATCTGCAAAAGTGTTTTGTAGAGATTCTTGTGAAATGGTTACTTGAATCTTTTTGAGTTCTTGAGCAGAAATTTCGGATGCATAGGAGGAATATTCTTCCAAAGGATGATCATAAACATAGATGGATACAATCTAGAGAGAACCATAGACAACAAATCCAACGGCAGTATAATGGTTTTCAGCAACAACATCGTCCTGTAATGGCTTATCCCGTTTGGGGTCTTCCCGGTGTTCATCCACCTGGAGCAGTTCCGCCTCTGTGGCCGCCGCCACTACAGTCCTCCGGTCAACTACCTCCGTGGCATTGGAGACCACCTTATCCAACGGTAACACACTAATTTAACAAGTAAATCAGATTTCATTACAACAAGAAAAACGTCATTAGCTACCAATTAAACATAATTTATTGAGAAATACTCTAAAATAACCTTAATTTTTTTTTCACAAAATAAAATAGCATACAAAAAAAGAAAAATGGTTAACTAATCTAGAAGGCTTTAGAGTTAAGATTGGGTTTTTTGGGTTACAAATTCAAATTTTAAAAAATGAAAAATGAAAAATTAAATTTTTCAAAATAAAAATAAACTATTTTAGTCATTTAAAAAAATTATTTTTGTGACAAAAACTTAAAATAGTGTTATTTCAGAAAATTGACCTAATTTATTTCACCACTTAATCGTTTTATGTTATTATAATACTCCCTCCGTTTCAAATTATTTGTCGTTTTGGAGTAGAATTTTTGTTTCAAAATAAGTGTTGTTTTCGGTTTTCAATGCAAAATTTATTGGTAATATTTTCTAATCTATTTTTCTATTGGTTGATATGTGGTTAGGTGTATTGATAATAGTGTTTTTATTTTAAAAATATGTAAAATTAAATGTTTTCTTAATCTGTGTGCATAAACCTAGAACGACAACTAATATAAAACGGTGGAGTACATTTTAGCTCTGCGTTGAAATTGTTTTAAAAAAAAACCATTCCTAACGTTATTTAGAAAATGTTGTAATGTTAAAGTTGATTAGCTAAATCAGTAATTGATGTTATATACTATCGTGTGTCAGGTGAACGGTAATGCATGGGGTTGTCCGGTTGTACCGCCGGTAACCGGACCATTCAGTTCTCCTACGGTAACTCAGCTGGTAAGTGTAATAAATTATATAATAGAAATAACAAAATAATTAAATTAAAGTAATAACTTTACGGGTCGGGTTTGCGTTGTATTTGGGTCGGGTCAGGACGAGGAAATGGTTGATCAAGTGGTTAAAGAAGCGATCAGCAAACCGTGGCTGCCGTTACCGCTCGGGCTAAAACCACCATCCGCGGAGAGCGTTTTAGCTGAGCTCTCGCGTCAAGGCATCTCAGCCGTCCCTTCATCTTCTTCTTCCTCCTCCTCATGTCCAATCAACGGCTCTCGTCGTCTCCGCTGACGTGTCAATGAGCGGGACCCATGCAAAAATTCAGCCAGATGTGATGACGTCATGTGTTGCGCCCTTCTCCCTCCGTATCTGACTGTCCGAAGCGGGAACTGATTTTACAGAGAGAGAGAGAGAGTTTAATTGCTATTTATTTTCTCATCAAAACATTTGTTTTTGTTGTTATTATTATTGTTTAAGAAGAATCGGACGGTGGAAATGTGGGCCACGATGTTAGTTGGAGGACCACAAAATGGAATCTGCGGATGTACATAGATCTCAGACACGAGACTCTGACAAGTCGGAATCTGACGTGTGTATCTATCTTCGTGTGTGTGGGTTGTCGAGGCGGGGCCCATTGAAGAATTTAATAGTTGAGACTTTTTTAGGTGATGCCATTAAAAATAAAAGTACAACTCAAAGATTCCGTGATGACATTTCTTGTTTGTTTTTCTATAAATTCCAAGAAAATACGACAACAACTATAAACCTTTTAAAAAAAAATTAGAAAAATCTTTTAATATTACAAGTAGTCATACCCCAGGTATGTCACTTTTAATACATTTTCATTCGCCATTCGCCATTCGCCATTCGCCAGGATATATTAGTAGAAAATATAACAAAATCAGTGGGAGTAGAGATATGATATGACATAGTAAAAGTTGCTTTACGGTAGGATCAACAGTTTGAATACTAGGATATCATTAACGGTAAGAACCTTGTGTGGAAGTTTTAATTAATATAAAATTAATTTTGCTAGTAAAATTGAAGTAAATAAAAAATGTTTAATTCTGTGTAAAAAAACTGACCAATAATAAAATTACAATTGGCGTTTTAAGTATGAGGTGGGTTTCTTATATCTTTTGTTTTAATAAATAGTTCTGACACTCTATTTATATTTTCAATATTTTTATGGGAAAAAAATGTTAAGAAACATGCATTGGACATGACCCAAACTCCAAAATACTTTACAAGAATTGGTGTCTTTAGACATATAAGGATTAGGCCACATCCTAATTCCTAAGAGGTCTGTTCAACAGTCAAATTTTACGATCGCAAAAAACAAGACGAACATGGTTACAACAGAACTATGATCTTTAATCAAAATTTTAATATGCTCTCTACAATCAGAGATAATGAAATCTAAAGCCGGTTTCAGTTCAAAACAGACATGACACATCACACGATTTCACTTTTCACTAATACCATGGTGCAAGAGGATTTGATTCTCAGGAATGACCCCAAGTGCGTTTTTATGGCATGGATTGTAATGCATGATCGTCTTTCTGCTGAAGACAAGATTTTAAAATAGAATATGCAGGTTGATGCTCAATGTTTGTTGTGTAAGAATGCAATGGAATCAAGAAATCATCTTTATTTTCTATGCTCTTATACGGAGGTATGGAAGGGACTCTTGGGTAAGGTACTGGAAACTCGCTACTTTAATTAATAGAATCAGATTCAACAGATTCTAGTGAATGGCTCTCGTGAAGCTATAACTTTGTTTCTGGTTCGGTACGCGTTCCAGTTAATGGTGTACTCGGTCTGGCGCTAGAGGAATGCTCGTCGAGTGGGGGATAGAGAGTTGTCTTCAACGGAGCTGTTTCAATATTTGGACAAGCAGATGAGAAATCGTATATCTACTCTACAAAGAGGTGAATGATGCAAGAAACTAGAAAGGACTATGCAAGTGTGGTTTGGTAGTAGATAAATTTTTTATCTTAAGTAAAATGATTTTTATTTTCTAAAATTTTTAATTCTTAAACCATAAATGCATTTATTGAAAAACAGTTTTGATATAAATAAATTTAATATTTATTTTTTTAAAAAATAATGAAACGTAAAATGGCTAATTGTCCTCATATGGGCCTGATAGATTCTATTTCTAACTGATATCCCCATTTTAAGACAATATTTTTATGAATTATGTTTGGGCCTATAATGGGAAACTGTTGAAATTGGGCATAAACTCCACGGATTGACACAGAAAAGATATTTCCACTGACATTGCTAATGTTTTTACGTCTTATATATATGTTTTTAAATTAATATATTCATTGAAACCCGAATAAGAAATAAATGTTGAAATACAAGCCTAAATCAACCAAAGTGTTGTAAATTAGCTATACTATCTCTAAAATATCAATTGCCATTCTCAACCGATAACATTAATAATAAGAATGTTGACTTTAAACTCGTTTCTTTGAATGCCAGAATTCTCATGATGTCCTTTGTTGTAGCCGCTTTTCGATAATATCGACAAAGCGTACAATCTTCATTGTCAATTGAGAGCAAAACAATTATAAGGAGATGGGTAAAAGAAACTATACCGACATTCTCGCCTCCATCAATCAAAATTGGGTTTGAGCTCAATGCCACACACTGCTATAATAAGTGTGAGAAAAATTAGTAATCCAAGTCCCACATCCGATATTAGACAGAAAATGATCTAATATTTATAGCTATTTCAGTCCCACTTAGTATGAGTTTTTTTGGGAGTAACAACCTAAGAACAAATCTGTGAGGGCTTAAGCACAAAATAAACAATATCATATTAAATAAGGGGTTGGACATCTAGTGACGGACGTCTGATTCTAGTTGAGCGTCTGGACTCCAGCAAGGCGTTCGGTCTGGCTTTAGTAAAGCGTTTGGCCCAAAAGTGAATCTGATCCATCACAACAAATTGGTATCAGAACCAAGGTTCCATGGTCATTGGTTTGAGGAGAGGATTGTTAGAAGAAATTAACAATCCAAGATCCATATCAAATATTATAAAAAAGGTATATATATATATATATATATCTATCTATCTATCTGGTTCAATTCCACTTAATGTGAGGTCTTTTGGGAGTAACAACCCAAAAATAAATATGTGAGGACTTAGGTCCAAAACAGACAATATTATACTAAGCAAGGGGTTGAACATTTGGTGACGAATGCATGGCTCTAGTTGAGCGTCTGGTCTCTAGCACATACATCCAATATGACTTTTATAGAGCATCTGGCTCAGGAGTGCATTTGGTTCGTCACAACAATAAGCCTCTCAAAATCTGCACCGAAACAAACCAAGCACAATATCAAGAGAAGATCAAGTGACTCATAATCAGCATTGGGATATGTATTTGAACCAAACGCGACAATGCAACGATCAATAAAACAAAATTCAAGAATTGCCATGACGCTTACCGCTTTCGAGATCTGAAGAACGGTTGACTGTGTTTATGGAGGAGGCCAAATGAAGCACAAGAGACCAAACCTCTAAGAAGAAATTGTCGCTCATTCTCGTAAAGACCATAATAATGGCAAGAGAAGGGATTTCGAAGTGAGGAGAATCACCAAGCAACCATCAATTGGTCATAGACAGCCACAAATTTGAACTACTCAACGAACCCTCATGAGTCAAGATAGAGCTGGGCACCATCAATGCCTGCATATCACAACTCTTGACTCGTCTCCGAGGTAAAAACTACTGGAACATACTAGCCTTCAACAAAGAGGAGACAAACTATCACAACGCCATAGATCACAATTGCTAATCCCTGGAGCCCAAAACCCCTTCTAAAGCGAACCTGCAAACTCGCCGCAAAGTCAGAACGAAGAGACGTTCCATTATCCCCAAATCGAGCACCAAGTAATATAGAGAGATATTTAAGGGGGAACACAATCTGCTCTCAGAAACTTAAAACTCTGACTTCACCGAATAATACTACTCTAAATCGCCGCGCCTTGACTCCAGAGCAACCTTATCCAACACTGATGTTGACACTCCTTGTGAGTGGAAGTTTAAGTGAGAGGGAACCGACTAACCAAAATCAACAAGAAGACAGAGGGGGAAGAGTTTTCACATAGAAGCAAATAGAAAGGAGAGTAGAGAAGGAATAAGCCTCCGATGTGACATGCGAAAAATAGTTAAAAGCAAAGAGAAAGGAAAGATTGTAAGGAGAGAGAACACTAGTCTTTATTAGTTCTTAATATGATTATATAAAGAAATGAATAGGTAAAAGTAGGTCTAGGTATTTAGGTCTTCATATTGGATTCAGATCAGTTGTTTTTGGACCCAGGTCCTTGGGTCCTTAACATTTGGATCCAACTAAGTACATGAATTTTTTTGATTCAGGTTCAGGTTTGTTATTTTTAGGTCTGAATCGGTTCAAGTATATAATTAAAATGCATGTAATATTCGTATCTATAACGGAGCTACGTTGAGTTTGGGTATTTTAAACCAAAAAGACTCAAAGTACATGATCTTCATCAAAATTTAGCTGAAATCCATCATATTTATCTAAAATTTTATAAAATAACCAAAAATAAATCTATTGGTGATTGAAACTAAACATTTTAAAACTCTAAGTTTGACATGTGATTTATATTACTTAAAAATATTACAAAAATAATAATAAAAATTACAAACAAAAAAATATTACAACTAAATTATAAATTAAAATATACATATAATAAAACACATAGACTCATAGTCATTAATATTCATGTTTTCAAGTCAAGTATAAATCAGTTCTTATCAAGTCGGATATATTCGGATAGATTCTTTTCAAGTCTGAGTTTATTTAGATAAATTCTTTCAAGTCCTAGTATATTAGGATCAGTTTTTTTAGTTCTGATTTTTTTAGGTTGAGAAATTTGGGTCCCAGATAGATACTTGTAATTCTTTTGTTTGGTTTCAGGTCAGATATTTTCATATTGATTCCTGTTTAGATTTTTGAGTCCAAAATCCACACCTAGGTAAGATTTAGAACTAATTGGTTAAGATGATAATTAAGGGAAAAAAATTAGAAGTTCCTAAGAGCTAGAAGACAAACAAATATCACGAATAATCCAAACCCCAGTGGATGCATAAATCTAAAATCTCTTATCCTGTATTATTCATTTAAAAGAAAAAGTCAATTATTCATAGTGCTCATTACGAAATAAAAAGTGGGCTTGATAATTTATTTTTCTTGTAAAAATTTGATCAATTGATTATGTAAACTAACTTACTTGGACATGTTGTTCGGCGGATTCAACTAGAAACTAACTTTTTTGAGTGCACGATTTATCATAAATTATAGCATATTTATCAATTAAAAAATCAGTTTATTCGAATATGTTTTTTTCAATTTTATCATTTATCAAAGGTTTAAAAAGTAAGGCAAATGAAATATTTTCCGGCAACAAAAGCAAACTAAGTTGCCTAAATGGCTAAATACAGCTTTTTAATGGATTTTATATTGCTTTTGTTGCCGGAAAATATTTCATTTGCCTTGCTAACACAACCATCGAGTCGTATATACCAAAAACATACCGAGAGAGCTTTACGGCTATTGAGACAAATAGGAGTAAGCTTTATGATCAAGTGATACTTTTCTGAAACGTTAATGCTGAAACTAGGTTTTGGCCTAAGTAGATCTCATGGATTACGAGTTGTGTATGATTGGTTAATGCTCAATTAAGAGGATCGATAAGCAAATTATTTGAGAGGTTTACGGAAAGGATATATCTACTATCTCCATGTTTTTTTTCTTTTGATCTTTTGCACGGAGGTATGAACCTCCTATATTCATGAGACTGAACAAATATGACGTGTGACAAAAATACATATATCACCCTCTAGTCCTCCAATCTTTCATCTCCTTTACGCAGATTATAGTCCATGTTTTATGAAGTATCACTAGAACTCAAAGAAATTGCAGCAGCTCGTTATAATATCTGGAGTTTGACCTATAAGGTTATATATATGTATAGTTACATATCAACTTGCTGTACAATAAATTATGTATGTTATTATATATCAAGTTGCAGTATACAAATTAAATATCCCTTTATTATTATCATAATGTTAAAATACAATTAACTACGCCAGTTTTCAGAGTTTAAATGGTCTAAGAGATAAGTTATGAGCATCAACATCACGCACTCAACTGTGAAGGCTGAAAGCCATGAACTTGGTTTGAAATGTCATGAACACCTTTGAAAGAAAATGTCATGAATCAAAAAAAAAAAAAAAAAAGTCATGAATCTTAACATATTTACCAAAAAAAAAATGTGATGAACACTATGTTTGCGGTATGTTTGCACAGAAGATAAAATGCCTTCAAGGCGATCAATTTATTATCTTCTAGGAAATCACATAAAACCGTCTAAACATTTAAAATATCCACCAATTCAATGCTTAATTTTTTTTTGGGTGTAAATTGCTTCTAAGTAGGGTAAACATGGATCTAATATCCAGATTTTTGAAGTTATTCATAATCGATTGTTTCGTCTGAATAATTAATTATTTGATTTGATTTGTAGTTATCCGAATCTTCAGTGTCTGGATATCTAAAATTTTTTAGATTTTTAATCAAATATTCAATTCTGTCTATACAAATAAAATAAAAAATTTAAAATTCAAAATAATATAAAATAATAATATTTATTAAAAATAAAAAAAAATATTTAGTTATTTTTTAAAAAATATAATAACTAATATAATGAATTTAATAAATAAAAATATTATAAAACTTATATAAATTATAATATTTATATAAATTATATATATTTAATTATTTTAATATATGTATATAATAGAATTTGTGATTTGTTTCGTTTATTATGGATATTGCATATTAGTATTTATTTGTTTTGTAGAGCTACGGAATCAATAGTTTTTTGGTTCAAATTAAAATAAATAACGAATCAAATCAAAATTTACGGATATTTTGTTGAAACCTACTTCTAAGGATATATATAAACAATTTCAACTATAAGACAACTCAAAACGCAACACTCTCAAAACGCAACACTAGAAGCACTTTCATATTTTTAAATACATTTCTACTTTTAGACAGCTCAAAATGCAATACTAGAAACACTGTCTCCATTTAGACTTAGTTTCTGGTCCATCCTATGTACACGATTTACATAAAGAGATGGTGGGATCTCCAATTCTCTTAAACCCGTATGGTTCTAAAACCCAAAGTGTGGAACAAAAGATATTGATTTCTGATGTAGAGAGATCTAATATTCCACTTCCAAATTGTAATTTTGTATACAAACAACACGCATCACCCTCATTTTAGTCCTTTAATTTTTAAATCTTTTACTTTTTCTTCTTGTAATGAAAAAGAAATCTCGATTTATTTATCATTTTTGGGATTTTCACATTGCTTGCTTTGCTGTCTAGACAAAGACCAGTGACTTTCATATACAAATTTAATTATTTGAGTTTCCTATAATTTTAAGAGAGCTAGTTGTTTCAAGAAATGTCTAGGAAGTAAGGTTCGCTATTAGGGACAAATAAAATGTCGCTGTATGCTGGTTCAGTGGCACAAAGCTGTGTAGTCCATGTACCGTAACGTACTGTATAACTGACAAGACGATATCTACCAAGTTTTGTTTTCCTCGATTTACCCATATTTTCGCATTTGTCAATTGAACCCAAATCACCTTTTTCTCTCTTAAGGTGATCATCACTTAATATATATATTTTTAATTACAACTTTTCTGGACGGCATATTAAAATGCAACTTGAATTAAAATATTTCATATATGTTAAGTTTTTTACTTAGCCATTTTAAAATATCTGATAGATAAAAGTATAGTGGTTTGTACTTAAATTAGATAAATATATGTATATATGAATTTTATGAGATTTTCCAGTTTAAATTTAACAGTTGACATAATTCATGCTTACTTTTATTTGCACTTCTGACAGAAAAGCTTTTATTTTCACCATTTTAAATGAATTATTTCTTTCCCCCAACATTTTTTCAAGAAGAAAAGTTACAACCGTATTTTTTTTTGACAAAAGAAGTTACAACCATGTTTATTGAAAATATTTCAAAATATTAAATCTGAATCTAGAGTACGAAATAAAGATACAAATTTGATGATGAATTATTTGAAAAATGTTTATTAAAATCACAGTTCAATTATCGATTAAAAGTGATGAATTCGCTAAGAAAACAAGTTAAATATGGAAACATATAAATCATAATTCTTCTGTCAATTTCATGTGTTTGAATATTTTGTCTTTAAGTAATTTCCTCTCTACTTATAGAAGAAAAGTCGGCTACCGCTACAGGATCAAGATTGTTAACTTAATGAATTTTGACAAAAAAGTTACAACCATGTTTATTGAAAATATTTCAAAATATTAAATCTGAGTCTAGAGTACGAAATAAAGATACAAATTTGATGATGAATTATTTGAAAAATGTTTATTAAAATCACAGTTCAATTATCGATTAAAAGTGATGAACTCGCTAAGAAAACAAGTTAAATATGGAAACATATAAATCATAATTCTTCTGTCAATTTCATGTGTTTGAATATTTTGTCTTAAGTAATTTCCTCTCTACTTATAGAAGAAAAGTCGGCTACCACTACAGGATCAAGATTGTTAACTTAATGAATTTTGACAAGGGACATAGTCCATCTCTAACAAATAGTTCATCGGATTTTAGATTTGTGTTAGACTATAATATAGTTTGGAAGAAGGTTCATGTAATGTGATCTGGCACATATAAAAAAATATACTTGTTCTACATCCGTATATACGAAACTTATCTGTTATATTGAATGGCAAAGGAATCTCTGTTGTTCAGAAAATAAAAATAAAATCTTCAAACAAAAGAAGCCAAAGCATATTTCTAAACTTGTAAAACGGACGTAGGGTCGGGTAATCACTTCATGCAGATGTACGTATCTCATTTTACCTTCGGTAGGCCGAATTGCTAAATAAAAGTAATACTAATGTGTGGGTCGTAACTAATTCACATACCTTTTCAGATTCAATGATTAGTAATGTGCTGTAAAATGAAATGAAAGTTTAGGTACAAGTTTAATTTCGTAAAACTTATGGGGTCAACTTGAACGTTTAACTCAAAACACATCGATCTATTGTTAAGTGTTTGCCTTTGGGTTGACGAAAGGCCAATTAATATTTCTCACCACCTCGTTGCTACAGAATGTTTGGATAACCGATCAGGTACGGATCAGTTTTTTAGGCCGAGTTTGAGTTGAGTCTTTCCGAGTTCAGGTGAATATAATTTTGATGTATAAAAATCTGAAAATAACTGAATAACCAATATATTTTAAGCATATTCAGATATTCATACACATATTAACCACCAGATTATCCAATTCAGTTTAGGTATTTTGTATCCAACATATCCCAATATACTAAAAATAACCAAAAATACTCAGTAGACATAATTTTTTGAACATTTTTATCCAAGTTATTCTATTTATCTGAAAATACACAAAGTATTGAAATAACTAATATATTTAATTTATGATTTTAATTTAAATTATTAAAATAATTATATATATAATTATAACTAATATTTTTTAGAAGTATATTTATATTTTGGATATTTTTGGATATTCATTCGATTCTCGGTTCAGATTGGATATCGATTCTTTGGATACATCAATTTAGGACCCATTTAGTTTTTAAACTTCGGTCTAATCAGATTCGGGACCTTGATTTTTAGTTGGTTTCATGTTGGTTTTTCGGTCCCAATATTTTGCCCATACCTAGCTACAACTCCATACACACGCTTTTTTATACATTGCAAATATCCAGATAAAAAAAAATTAAAATATTTTATTAAAAAGTTAAATATACACTTATATTTCTAGGGTTAATTAATCTAGACTTATGATTCACAGTTTTAAATAGTAAAGTTTTAGGATTAAAATTTTAAATTTTTTTTTTTAAAAAATGTTATTTTGATTGATTTTTTCCTTGAAATTTATTTTTATGAAAAAAAAAAGTTTAGGTTATTTGAGAGAATTATCCTATTGCATTATGTATATAAGAAAGACTTTTATCGTCTATGTGTCACATTGATATAAGCCATGCATCAAAATACAAAATCTCAAGTATATGTGTAAAGACAAACGCGGTAGTCATTGTTTGTATTACTGATTGATTGTATGTCACTAGATTTGTAGGTTCCCCCACTAAGAGAAATTGTTTTTCTTATTATTTCAAGAAAGAATAGTTAATTTGCAGTATGAGCACTACAACATTGTTAGATGTCAATTTTCGCCAACATAAAATTACGCATCGTTAAAGTTTCATACTGTTGTATGGTCGTGATGATGTGCGTGCTTATCTCGTGATATTGCTAGTGAACTTTGGATACGAATTTACTCTCTTTTTGGTGCACCCATTTCCATTTTTCATAGTTAAAAATAGCATAATCATTGTAAAAAAAACAAATCAGAGGAATTATTTAAAAACCAAGTATTACTGTAGATTAATTCAAATCAAGGAAAAGGACAAAATTCGAGATCGTTTGGGAGCGTTATTTTGCGGCACTAACAAACATTTTTCTTATCTCTCTTTTCTTTGTTATAGAAACCTTATTAGTCTATTTTATAATATTTTATTATATAGAGCAACTTCATCAATTAAGTTCTCAAACTGAGTTTCTCAACCAAAAAATAATATTAGTCTATTATATTTTAGAGAAATTCCTTTAGATAGGCTCTTTTAGTTTGTTTTTCACAAAAATAGTTCTTTAATGAAGAAAATGATCAAAATATTTTTTTTTAGAAGCTAAATTTTTTATTTATATGCAATTATACTTCTAGGGTTAACTAATTTAGACTTTAGGGTTTAGAGTTAAGAGGTGGGTTTGGGGATAGGGTTTCAAATTTCAGAAAAAAATAAAAAAAAAATTCAAAAAAAAAAGTTATTTTGGTCATTTTATTTTTCTATGACTATTTTTGTGACAAAAACTTTAAAAAGTCTATTTAAGAGAATTGCCCTATATTTTATTAAATATTTAAATTTATTTACTTTTTAAAATTAAAACCACTAATAGTTTGTCAAATGGATAATAGAAATTCTAAGATTATGGATGAGAACTCATACCTCTACTTCTTTCCTACTTTTTATATTTTATATTCATTTTTAATCATAGAAATTATATGAGAACTCTTTATTGAAAGGTGCTTTTCCAGCAAATTTATCAGTGAGTATGCTAATTTGGAAAAGATTGATGAATAACAAAAGGTATTACTCTCTCCGTTTTGATTTAATTATCATTGTAAAAAAAAATTGTTTTAAAATAAGTCGTTTTATAGTTGGGCAATTCTCTTAAATAACCCCTTTTAAGTTTTTGTCACAAAAATAGCCCTTAAAAAATAAAATGACCAAAATAGACTTTTTTTTTTGAAATTTTGTTTTTTTTTTAATTTTTTTTTTGAAATTTGAAACCCTAACCCCAAATTCACTCCTTAACTCTAAACCCTAAAGTCCAAATTAGTTAACCCTAGGGGTATAAATGCATATAAATAATTTTTTTAACTTCTAAAAAAAACATTTTGGTCATTTTCTTCTTTAAAAACTATTTTTGTGACAAACAAACTAAAAGAGGCTATCTAAGGGAATTTCTCTTTATAGTTTCAGTGTAAAATTTATTAAGAGAATTTTCCAATTTATTTTTTTACTGGTCAAAATATGGTTAGATATATAAGTAATTTTGTTTTTATTTTGAAAATATATAAAATTATACTCTTTCCATTTCAAATTACTTGTCGTTCTGAAATAGAATTTTTGTTTCAAAATAAATATTTTTTCGGTGTTCAATGCAAAATTTATTGGTAATGATCTTTACTCTATTTTTTATTGATTGATATATGGTTAGGTATATTGTTAATAGTATTTTTATTTTGAAAAATATGTAAAATTAAATGTTTTCTTAATCTATGTGCATAAATCTAGAACGACAACTAATATAAAATGGAGAGAGTATGTTTTATTAATATGTGTGCATAAACCGTCAACTAAAATAAAATAGAAAGAGTAATAATTAAATAATATTTTAATGTTTTTTGTTAAACACGATTGTTATTGTAGTTAAAATATGTTAAAATAAATATGTTAATTTACTTAAGGGAATTTCTCTTTACTTAATGAACCGATCAATTTAAATTAAATTCCAGTCAATTTGCGTGAGTAGTGTAGTTATGACTTCAGTCTATTAAAATCTCTGTTTATAAATTAATAAAAGAAAATAATAAAATTACTACTAAGTTGATTATTCGCATAAATTGCGTGTTGATGTTCTACTGGGACGTTGGGAAAGCAGGTGACATTGACAACGTTATAAAACTTCTTTATTTTTGGTCAACAGGTTACTCAACAAAACTTTATTACGGCATGATTCGATTCAGTCCTTTTTAATAACGACATTTAAATAATACTCCATCCGTTTAATATTAATTGTTGTTTTAGATTTATGCACACATATTAAGAAAATATATGTTTTGTATATTTCCAAAATAAAAACACAACTACCTATACAATTAACCATATTTCAACCAATAAAAAAAATAAAATAGAGAATCTTATTAGTAAATTTTGCATTGAAACTCTAAAATAATATTTATTTTGAAATGAATTTTTTTTGGTACTACAATAAGTAATATGAAACGAATGTAGTAACAAGTTAGTTATAATAATGTGAATTAGGGAATAATGGCTTCCTTGTATATGGGTGCGTATACGGGTTATGTGGTCCAAATGTACCTTTATACCGGCCTACCAATCGTATCTTATGTTTGTGTTGGATTTGGTAAATTAAAATATATTAATCGCTTCAAATATATTATCATGATAGAATACACACATATTGAATATTTTCGACCAACCGACTTGATCAATTTAGACGTTTAGATTTTGTTTCTTGTGTTAAAGGTTAGCTTTTCATAATCACACTCTTTCTAAAATCGTCTGGGAAAATTAAGATAATTGAGACAATGGTAGCTTTGCTGTCTACGTTTACTAATGTATATTAGTGTTTAATGATTAATTCCCTCTGTTTCACAAAGAGTGTCATTTTACCACTTTTTTTTGTTACATAAAGAATGTCATTTTAGAATTTCAATGTAACTTATAGATTAATATTAATTGCAAAATGCATTGGTTTTATAAATAAATCTATTTATCTCAAATATTATTAGTCAAATAGGTGTAATTAATACAATCATAAATACATTCAATCATTTTCTTAATATGTGTGAAATGTGTCTAAGTGACACTCTTTGTGAAACGGAAGAAGTAGTTAATAAACAATCTTTCAAGCAACCCAAAATAGCATAAATAATACAGTTTTTTTGTCAGCACATAAATAATACAGTATATAAGAAGCATTTTAATCTAAACCTAAGATAATCTATCCAAATACTCCCTCCCTCATTCCAATTTATACTTATTTTTAATTTAATATTAATTATAAATGCATTAATTTTATTAAATAAAATAATTTATCTTGAATATTTGATTAAATAAATATAATTAGTGAAAATATAAATGTATTTTAATCATTTTTAATATAAATGAAAAGGTGTTTAAGTGATACTCGTACTAGATGGAGGAAATATTAGTTATCTTGTCGCTTTCGTTGATGATACTTCCTCCGTTTTTAAAAGATATATATTTTAAGTTTTTCACACTTATAAAGCAAAATGCAAAATTGTAATTATCAATGCATTGATTTTTTTAATAAACTATTCTCCATAATTTTTAATCAATAAAATTTTAATAAATGTAATTATATTTTTTAAAATGTATAATTTGTCATTAATTAATGTATTGAAAATATAAAAAATGTATCTTTTTGAAACAAAGTTTTATACTCCTTCCGTTCCATTAAGATAAATGTTTTGGTGTTTTTACACATATTAAGAAAGTACATTAATCATACATCGTTTTTAGAAATTATCAAATTTCAATGCATTTTAACCAATAGTATTTCAATAAATTCAATTAATTTTATTGAAATCTGCAATTTTTGTATAGAAAACATAAAAAATTCATCTTTGTGAAACAATTTATTTTTGTAAAATATTTATCTTAATGGAACGGAGGGAGTATTTTTTAGAAACGGAGGGAGTATGTAAAAACATTTTTATTTCCCACTAAATTTACGGTAAGAATACTAAGAAAGTATCTCTAACAATTTTTTGGTCAACCATTGCCGTCTATTCGTTTGAAGTCTCATTTCTTAATAAATTAAATAGTTGCCAATTTGATTAATCAGTACTTTAATTAAGTGGGGTCAAGAAGAACTTTCCTAATGACTCTCGTTACGTCCTCTATCTACAAATTGCATTGCATGGGCGTCAATCTGTTTATATAATTATTGAAATCTAGTGACGTTAATTTTCAGTGCTTCATTTATATTTTATGACCAAAATAAATTAAAATCCGCTGTCGGAAATAATTATCAGTCCAATAATTAACATTTCGTATCTTATCTGCAGAGTAGATATCCATCAAATTCATCTGTTTTGGAAATTATAGACGCAGTTTTATTTTCAAAATATTTGAAGTTGAATAATACAGTACAATTTAAAAGACGTATAATATAGTCTATATTAAAACTAAAGTATATTTTGAAAATAACTCTTACTTCACTTTAATAATTTGTATTACTGAATTAATAAATATTACTTTATCTATTTCATAATAAGCGTTATTCTATCATTTTTTTTCTTGATACACAAAAAATATCACTTTACCATTTCAATATAAATTATACTTAGTTTCAGTTTGAAATTAATTACAAACTGCATTAGTTTTATAAATAATTTTATTTATCTCAAATACTATTGGTTAAATAAATATAATTAACAATAATTTAAATATATTTCAATCATTTTTTTAATTTGTATGAAAATATCAAAGTGACACTTATATTGAAACGAAAAATTTATTAGATTTTTATCTATTTAAACTTAATTATTTAACCAAAATTATTTATTTTATTATATTATTTTCTAACCATAATTATAATTATCCTGATAATTCTCTAACAAAATTTTACAATAAACTAAACAAATTTATTTAAAATGTGACTACAAACTTTAAATGATATATATTCATGTATATTATTATTTTATTTCACATAAAAATATATAATATTTTTGTTAAAACATATAAATTTATTTTTCAAATATATGTTAAATAATTTGATGATTAATATAACTAACACATAAACATATATATATATATATATATTTGATTTATAAGAATATAAAAAATATTTTTTAATTTAATATTTTCTTTAAAAAATAATATAGAAGTATAATTTTTTTGGCATATAAAAATCGTAAAGACATATCTATCTATCTTATTAAAATATAAATACATTTTATTTTAGAAATATATATATTTTAATATATATATATATATATATAATAATTAGTATTTAAATTTTAAATAAAAACATCAAAAATGGTTACTATAGCTAAAAATATTAATTGACAAATATATTATATACCATATCGTTTTAATTAGTTTTATATCCACCCGTAATATGAATAATCAATAATTTATAAGCAATTAAAAACTGTCGATCAGTTTATAAATATATTATAAATCAAACAAACATTTATATAGACGGATGTTTTACTTCCCGAGTACTTCGATATACCAAAATATGAATTTTCTGTTTTGGAAGAGAAAAGAGGTGGCTCCACGGAGACCACATTTCGATACCTTCCCATGGATATGTTGGTTCATTTGGAAGGCGAGAAACGACAAACTCTTTAACGGGAAAGTCGTCTCTTCGATGGATACACTCCAACATGCCACCCTAGAGGCTGAGTTTTGGAGGAAGGCTAATGAAAAAGAGGAGGAAATCGAGGATCAGAGGGGTTCTATTAACTTAGAGGAAGGAACTGAAACCCTTGGGATACCTCGAAACCCTACATGCCAAATTGATGCGTCATGGATCAATGATGGTAGTGTAAGTGGTTTAGGGTGGAGTCTCAAAGATTACATGGACTCTGAAAATTTTGGTATGCGGGCTTGTCATCAGTGCCTCTCGGCCTTACACGCGGAAATGGAAGGTTTAATATGGGCTACCGCTTGCATAAGAAATATGCGGATAACATCGGTAAAGTTTGAGACGGACTGTTCAGACTTAGTGGAGATGATCACTGAACCGACTCTTTGGCCAGCCTTTGCGTCGGAAATTGAGATCTTCCAGAGACTAAAGGAAGACTTTGAAGATATAAGTTTGTGCATATCTCTCGGAGTAGAAATAGCCGAGCGGATGCGCTAGCCAAGGAGGCACGAGGCAGAGGATATATTTTTTTCCATTTAGATCAGATCCGGACAGACGGAGAGGCTCCTCAGAGAACCGGCCCGCCTATCACCACTTGATCTAGCTCACATGGATAGCCGACAAAAAAAAAAAAAAAAAAAAATATAGACGGATGTTTATGTAACCATTACATTAGTTTCATAACTTTGTTCTATTAAATAAAAATATGTGCAGATCAGTACTTATTAAACCCAAGATAAAGATAAAGCGCATGTTTTTTTTTCTTGTTTTTGCTGGTTACAATTCGTTGTCATCGTATAATATTATTATAATCAAACATTAGTCAAACAAATAATCAATCTTTTCGCGTACTGTATGGCTGAAAATATTAGCTGGAGCTAGACTCATGCAAGTTAGAAACTCATACTTTTATATATTCGTTGGCTAAAGAAAGTGACATTTTGACTTTTTTTAATCACCAAAAAGAACGTTTATTAAATATTATCCTAATAGTATTGCTGAATCGGATTTTAGGTTGGTTTTGGTTGAAGAAAAACAGTGACTAAAGTGAAAATGATATACTAAAACAAACTTCACATCTTCAAAAATATCAGATTAAATAAAAAGAATTGTAAGAGTAAAGCACCACTATCTTTCAAAAATATCATAGAAAAGATAATTAAAAGATTAGGTATGGAATAAGCATTCAGATAAATATCTGGTACAATCGTAAAACCGAACCAAGATAACCAATTCGGTTCAAATAAATCAAGAACCGGAAGAAACATGTGTGAGAACAAATGAAAACAGAGAAATAAATCAGACAGTCTTTATGGTTTTCTATAACATGTCTTGCCCAAATTAATCTAAAAACTATTATGTAAAAGTGGATTCGCAAGTTGGAGTTTGGTTTAAATAACAGCCATAGCTTTTTCTTAGAACGAACCCAAAAAATAATATCAGAGAATTTTCATCATTACAACTTTTAAAATTAAATTGTATAATTTTAATATATATTTTTGTGCCTTCACACGTCTTCTTCTCTGACTGCCACTTTTTTTATTGTCCTTCTTATTTGTTCTTGCTCGTGGGTTAAACTCTCTGTCACTATTATAAATATCGAAACTCCGACATTTCTTCTGTTCAAATTCTCCTCGAAAGTCCCCCAAAGAAAAAAAAAAACAGATCTTTGTCTGATCGGAGAAGATGAAGGCAAGACGTGGGAGACGCCCCGAAGTACGATGCTTGTTGCTCTTCTCTGTTTTCATTTTTTTTTTTATTCACTGATATTCATAAAGATTCTGACTTTTGTTTTATGAAAAACAGAAGTTTTGGCCTTCGATTGTGATGAACAAATGGTTGAACATAAAGCCGAAAGTGTACGACTTTAGCGAAGACGAAGTCGATACAGAAACTGAGAGCGAAGACGACGGTAAGTATTATTATTACTATTATTCTCAAGAATTTAATTTGTTCTCTCTTTATTTTATCTTATTATTAATCTGATTTTCTGGGTCCCTTTTCACAGTGTGCTCGGTCAAAGACGTAGCTGATGCTTGCTGCGTAACTGATGAAGACAGCCATGGACGTCGCCGAGGAAGCCAAGCTGATCACTACAACAAAGTTTCAGGCAAAGATTCTATTTTTATTTATTTTTTTTAATTAACATATAGAGTAATTGAATCAGAAATTCAGAAATAAGTTTCTAATTTTTTATTTTTTATTTTAAAATTCTACAGACGGTGGTGTGAGGGGTTACCATAGAAAACACCGGCGAGGCAAATCGGAGACTTTGAGAGCCCAATACATCAACACCAAGGACATCAAGTAAGGGTATTTCTGTAATTTCATATTTTCCCGCCGTGTGAGAATATCTCTGTCTCTTTCTCACACGTTTTTTTTGACTTTATAGAGTGACGGTGGCTTCATGGAACGTCGCCGGAAAACGTCCCTCCGATGATCTCGATATAGACGATTGGCTTACTACAGATAACCCTTCAGATATTTACATCATTGGGTATGTAATAATTTAAAGTCACAACCTCCTCTGTTTCGATAAATCTAAACTTTTTTTTGTTAAAAGGTTTCAAGAAGTGGTTCCGCTAAACGCCGGGAACGTTCTCGGAGCAGAAGACAGAGGTCCGATTCCAAAATGGGAATCTATAATCCGCAGAACACTGAACAAATCCAAGAACGAATCAATCAACGATCAATCATCACTCAGCAACACCAACGTTCTTCTTCATAGGTCTCACAGCGCTCCATCGTCTCCTGTCTTAGCACAACAAGCAAACTCCATCATCGCCGATGTCATGGTCGAGAATCTCGCCGCGGACCAGTCGTTAGACTTAGCTACGGACGAGTTCATCGACGCTGCAACCGCTTTACCGAGTCTTGAACCAGTTGGGAATCCAGACGTGGACTGGCCTGAACGAGCTTTAGATGAGAATCCTCAGATTGTTGGATCAGAGGGGAAGTTAAGGAGAGTGTTGAGCAGTAACGCTATGTTAGGGTTTAAGCTACCGGAGAATCCGACGGGTGTGAGTAGGTTTTCTTTGGACGCAAGGAACATGAAACGGTCACGGAGCTTTGAAACCCTAAAGCTGAGTTGGAATGATATCAAAGAAGAGAATGATAATAACTCTTCCTCCTCCTCGTCCGAAGCTGCGAAAACTCTGTCTGATGATTCATCAGACGGAGATTCGTCTTCCGATGAAGGAGACAAGATTGGAAGTACTTATGGATTGTCGGAAGATCTGGTGGAAGAGTGTCGGAAGGTGAAAGATTCTCAAAAGTATGTGAGGATAGTGAGTAAGCAAATGGTTGGGATCTATGTATCGGTTTGGATCAGACGGCGGTTAAGAAGACACGTCAACAATTTGAAAGTTTCTCAGGTTGGAGTTGGCTTGATGGGTTACATGGGAAACAAGGTAATTAACAAAGAAAAACCATAACTTCATTTCCAAGTCATCCTAAAACATTAAAAAAAAACAAGCAGTTTCCTAAGATTTGATAATTGCAGGGATCAGTATCGATCAGCATGACACTATATCAATCAAGAATGTGTTTTGTGTGTTCACACTTAACTTCCGGTCAAAAAGACGGTGCTGAGCAACGCAGGAATGCTGACGTGTACGAAATCATACGCCGTACACGTTTCGCATCGGTTCTTGATACCGATCAACCGAGAACGATTCCATGTCACGAGTAAGTGATGAATCAAAGATTACAAAACACAAAGCAAGTGATCTTTGTCCTAAATGGGTTTGTTTGTTTCCTTCAACAGTCAGGTATTCTGGTTTGGGGATTTGAATTACAGACTTAATATGTCAGACAGTGAAGTAAGAAAGCTTGTCTCACAGAAACGATGGGATGAGCTCAAGAACAGTGATCAGGTTCGGTCTCTTTGTTCAGTTCGGTTTTAATTTGTGACTTAATGAAACTAATATCAATTTTAATGTAACAGTTGATTAGAGAATTAAGAAGAGGACATGTCTTTGAAGGATGGAGAGAAGGACCGATCAAGTTCCCTCCGACATATAAATACGAATTTGATTCCGATCGTTACGCCGGTGAAAATTTGAGAGAGGGAGAGAAGAAGAGAGCTCCTGCTTGGTAAGTGACTAAAAGTTAAAAAGTTTTAAGTGTTATGGGGCCATTATGTTATTCCTTTTTTTTTTGTGTGTGACAACTTTTATTATTCTTAAAGTCATTTGGTGTGTGGTGTTAACAGGTGTGATCGAATATTATGGTTGGGAAAAGGAATAAGACAAGAGTGTTATAAGAGATCGGAGATAAGGATGTCTGATCATCGGCCGGTGACTTCCATATTTAACATCGGAGTTGAAGTTTTTGATCAACGGAAACTTCAAAGAGCTCTTCATGTTAACAACGCCGCAGCTTCTGCTGTTCATCCTGATCCTTCTTACTTGTTCTAAGTGTCTCGCAAAGATATTAATAACTTATTAACGAAATTTCTGTGATTAATTTTATACATGGAGGATTTGTTTTGGTTTTAATTTTTTTGTTTGTTTTGTAATGTCATCTAAAAACTAACTTTTACCTACTCTATTAAATTGTATACGAGTCTGTTTAATTGTCTTCATTTTCTCTGATTTTCAAACAATGATCTTCTATTTCCACTAAAAATTGCCAAAAATGCTTCTTTTTTTTCTTGCACCAAACTCTTATATTCATAAAATTTAAAGAATCACTACTTTCGAATCTTCATTCATAAAATTTACACTTATCTGTGTAAGCAGAGTTAATATGCCCATATATGGATAGCATGTGCCACAATATTAGATTCTCTCTAATATAATTGTTAACTTGTCGGTGTTTATAAAAGAGGCTACCCATTGACTACAGTTCATTTACGACTAAAACAGTGTGAACTACAAATTACATTTACATTGTCAAACATCTATCAGATTTTAAAATTGGTATATGACAATGTACTAGAGAATGCTTAAATTTAAAGAAGTAATTTGTGATTTTTCCTTTATTAATCGCATGACAAAATAAAATCAGATGGGAATAGCCACATTTCCTCCTTGGTATAGTTTAGGACCCAAGAAGACGTACGCACGTGCCCCATGATAGGCGTATCATGTGACTCCTTTCTCTCTCCCACTGGAAACTTTTTGAGAGAGTTACACTATGGGTTACTTTCTATTGGGTCTATTGCATATTGAGGTACTTTTAAGTGGAGGTGTATTTTTGGGCCTTCACTAACGTAGCGGGTTGACTTTAATGCCCTTCTTGTGGACGAGATGCTAAATTCTGATCACTGCAAACAGAAAGAAGTAACCACTCTTTTGCCTTTTTAGTTACAATAAGTCGGTAGGTTTATTGAACAGTGGGACAAATTGATGACCGTTAGATTAAGCTATTTTAAAACTCATCTGATGGCTCATAATTAACAAGTACGATTTTGCTTAAAGAGTCTTTTTTCTCCTCTTTCTTTAATGGTCGTCAACATCACCTTAGATGCCTCCAGAAACAACAGAACACGCAACCCCTTGTCTATTTCGATTAGATTCAGAACTGTTGAAATCACATTAACAGATTTTCATTGAGCATGTTCATAACTATTGTTTATCATATCGTGTTTTTTTTTTGAAGATATTGAGCCTGAACTGTATTCGTGGTCAGTGTAACTGTGGTCAGCTTTTTTGTTTTGTGGTCGATTCTGTTTATAGGTCGTCGATTCCGTTATTTTGTTTTGTTTGTTACGACTTTGTGTCATATTTCAAGTGTTTTTTTCTTTTGGATTTACTTATTACTATGGTTAGTTTTCTGTGGTCAAATCTCTGGAAATTCACTTACTGTATAAACCACGTGGTCAAGTGCATTCGTGGTCAACTATATTCGTGGTCAGTGTAACCATGGTCAATTTTTTTGTTTTTGTTTTATGGTCGTTTTTATTTATATGTCGTCGATTCCGTTTTTTTGTTTTGTTTGTTACGACTTTGTGTCATAGCTCAAGTGTTTTTCTCTTTTGGATTTAATTATTATTGTGGTTAGTTTTCTGTTGTTAAATCTCTGGAAATTCACTTATTGTATAAACTATGTGGTCAAATTTCTACAAATGTATTATTGTTTGGTTTGTTCTGTAGTCGACAGAGCGAAGAAAGAGAAGAATATAGTATAGAATAATCAACTAAGAGAAGAAGGAAGCAATATATCGAGTAGGAAAAGCATAACTGAAAACATTTCGCGAGATGCGAAGGAGTACGCGTTGAATCGCGATGGAGAAGAAGAACTCAATCTAGGATTTGGATAAAGGAACTGGGAAAAAATAAAAGAGAGAGATAAGATGGCGACGAGACAAAAAAAAGAACAAGTTACAGCTTTTTTGGATTAATTTTAATAATATAAAAAATGTGTAACTAAAGGAATATATAACTAACTCGTGAGATAACACTCTTTTAGTTAGGGGGCAATATAGACAAAAGAGCACCAGAAAGTACTTTACATGCTGAAAGTATGTGAAAGTGATATAGAAGAAAGAAAAAGTATGCGTAAGTGTAATATTCTCAAACTTTTTTGACGAGAAGAGAATTTAATAATGTGCAACCCAAAAGTGACAATCCTAAATTTTAGGTTATTATCAACTAGAATGTCTTGGAAGTTGGAATTGTGCCACTAGTTTAGATTTTCGAATAGTGGTATAGTTATTGTTGACAAGAAAAATGTATTGGAATTCTAGTTTACTTTCAACTATTAAATAAATAAATAAACTAAGTATTCTTTTTGTTAAAAACATATGTATATTTTTAAATTTTCATATATATTCAATTTTTTTTTATTTTTGACAACAAATATATTACCTTTGTGATTTAACCTTTTCACAATTTTAACCTATAGAATTCAATAAACATAAATTATTATTTTAAAATACGTTGAAAATGTATTTTTAAAAATATTTTTTAAAACATGAATATTTCTGAAACAGAAGAAATAATATTTTATTATTATTTATGTTTGTTAAATAGTTCATATTTTATTATAATTTTTAAAATATTATACGATTTGATATCAAAATGTGTCAAAGCCTGAGTTATTTTTTAATATAGTTGTAAATTTCATTAACACTGAAAGCAAAATAAAAAAATTGCATCATTGTCATGCTATTATTTTTTAAATTATTATATGGAAATTTTGGGGACAAGGCTAATCTCTAAATTTGGGATTCGACAGACACTGATACTATGAGGACAAAGTCCATGACATAAGTATCTCTTTCACGAGCAATTGAACCCAAGAGTGTAAGAGCATATCCATTGAGGGGTTCTTAGGGAGGGGTTCTTAACGAGATTTAAGAACCGGTTCTTAACTTTTTCTTTGTTAAAGTTAAGAACCGGTTCTTAAATCCCGCTAAGAACCCCTCCCTAAGAACCACTGATGGAGATGGTCTAATAACATCAACGCATGCGCTTCAATCAACTGGGTTCTATATTCATGATTTGTTATGCTTTTTTTGATATATTGTTTCTACATTTACGATACTATTAATAAAAAATGTGCATCTATATATTTCATATATATTATTATTTTATTTATTTGTTTACATATTAGTTATCAAAATATAATATACAAGTTTTTTTCTAATATTTAGTCATTTTGTTCCACTATTTTATTGTAAATCATATATGTTCTTGAACTCTATAGTATTAAAGTTATTAAATAACTCACATATTAATTTCTCAAAATCCATATCCAGATAACTTGTTATACCAAAAAAAATAATTTCGGTTGTGTGAGGACTAAGAAGAAAACAACAGTTTGCGAAATCTGGAAGCACATGAAAGTTCATTTTCATCTAAATGCTTATATTATAACCAAAATGTTAGCCCTCACATATCCATCGGCCCATCGCTACATGGGAAAATGCATCAACATAGAGGATACTAAACTTCTAGCAAACAATACCGTAATTAGTTAGAGCTAGATAGAGGTTAGAGACAGTAGAGCCATGTTGAGTGCAAGAAAGCTAAAGCTTCTTGTTTCGGGTTAGTGAGTTCGTTGGGGTAAAATATTTACTGTGGATTTCAAACATCATTTTGTGGTAATATTTTTTTTTGTTCTTAAACATCATTTTATGGGTAAGACATCGCTTTTTGTTTTGGAAGAGTTAAACTTAACAGAAACGTAAGAAAAGGAAACTATACTTTTCTCATTTATTTCCTTCCAAAAATTCATTCTTAAACAATTTCTGTGGTTAAAAATTCAATTTTTATTCTACCTCTTCATCTGCTTTTAACATAAACACAGAGCCACAAATATTATAAATTCCAAACTTACTCCTGAAGGAGAAGAGACACACAATCTTCTCTCAAACTCGACGGCATAATCATTTTTGATTATCAACTCATCACTATTTCCCATCCAGTTTCTGCTAATTTCTTGGTAAATTCTGGTGTTGCTTTTGATGGGTTGTTTCCAGTCCAAAACTGCTAATCTCCCTTCTCCTGATGACCCATCAGTTCCAAACAAACCAGAATCAGGTTTTGACTCTAGTTTTTGTTTATAATTCTTTTTTGTATTTATGGTGTGTATACTTCTTAGTGGATGTATAGACTTAGGTTTGTCTTCTTTTTTTTTGCCTAGTTCTGTCTTAATTCTGTTGCGGGTCTGTTTTAATGATTGTGGGTTTAGTGTAAACTAGGTTTGAAGCAGGAAAGAGATTGAAAGTTCATAACTTTGTGGGACTAAACTCCAATAGACCACCCTTGAGCTTTTTTTTTTTCTGTAGGATTTTGATGATGAAACTGTTATTGTGTTGCAGTAACTGAAGACCAAGGGAATCAGGAGAACCAAGTTCCATGTTTCAAAGAGTTTGAATTGAGTGAACTGGAGAAAGTAACAAATGGGTTTAGTCCCAGTTGCATTGTCTCTGAAGGTGGAGAGAAAGCTCCCAATGTTGTTTACAGAGGAAAG
>MU106612.1:0-101824 GCA_012274485.2 Sinapis alba
TGAGCTGAGTTAATGGCTATGGCCTTAAGATCTCTCGCCGAATAAGAAGGAAAGTTAGATTCTGAAGCCGAGAAAACATAGACCGTACGGATATATATGTCCAAAGAATACAAGAACACTCGTTGGACCGACGATTGGGCACACTCAGCCCCATTGTGGGACCCACCTTTCATCTCCGTTAGTCCGCTAACGGCGCCGGTTCT
The DNA here is from genome assembly GCA_012274485.2 of Sinapis alba. Taxonomy (NCBI): domain Eukaryota; kingdom Viridiplantae; phylum Streptophyta; class Magnoliopsida; order Brassicales; family Brassicaceae; genus Sinapis; species Sinapis alba. The sequence continues at coordinate 204 of MU106612.1, forward strand.
CTCTTTTCGATGCCTTTTCTTCTATTCGGTCCACTTGGTCACTTCCTCCCCTCATGTGACGGCTGACGTCTTCTTCTCAGTTTCCTTTTTGTTTTTATTTTTGTTTTCTCCTTTGTTTTTGTTTTTTTAAAGGCTTTTTTGCCAAATAACAGAAAAAAAAGAGAAATTAGATTTTGGCAGAGAGAGTAGAAAGAGATAGGAAGAGAAAATAGGAGAGAGGGTGGGGCTTTGGTTATTTACTGAATTATAGTTTGTTTTGGTTATTGAACCTAATTTCCATTTTTTTAAGGACCATAAAATTAAAAGGGAAATTAAAACCCATGAACTTTGACAGAGGAAAAAATGGGGAAATTAGAATAAGGAACATTTAGTTTTCCGGAAAAAGCAAAATATTATTTAAAGAGAATAGAGTCATATTTTGGGGCAGAGAAAATTTCGGTGATCAAGGCAAAATAACATGAATAGCGGGGTGGTTTGTGAGTTGTGGTGATAAATATTATACTTTCTCTATATTAAAATGATGTTATGGGTTGGAGCTGTCCTAACTAAGTGCTCGACGAGATTGTTTTCCACAAATTTAATTAGGCGTCAAAAAAGATTTAGAGTAATTCCCTTAGATAGCCCATTTTAGGTTGTTTGTCACAAAAATAGTTTTTAAGGAAGAAAGTGACCAAAATGTTTTTTTTAGAAGCTAAAAAAATAATTTATATACATTTATACCCATAGGGTTAACTAATTTAGACTTTAGGGTTTAGAGTTAAGGGATGGGTTTGGGGTTAGGGTTTCAAATTTCAAAAAAAAATTAAAAAAAAAATCAAAATTTCAAAAAAAAAAAAGTTTATTTTGGTCATTTTATTTTTTGAGGGCTATTTTTGTGACAAAAACTTAAAAAGGGCTATTTAAGAGAATTGCCCAAAGATTTAACTAAGTGTTATGTAATAATATGTAAAAAAATGAAAAGAAATAAAGGTTTCAATAATGACCCAGTTATCCTGCTCAAGGTACGTTGTGTACCTCTGGAAAGTGCGTCAACGACGCTGGTGATGAACAAATTGTGGTTAGCTTAACTTTAATTATTCGTGGAAAGGAGCTAACAATCATACGTGTTTGTGTTGTTTAATGAGTTAGGTTATGGCAAAATACATATTTAAAGTGTTCTTTTTAAAAAAGATTTATTTGGACTGTTATTATTTATGTATATAAAAATATATATACGCCTTGCTGATAATTAAAATGGACTATCAATATGTATAGTCTATGAAAATGTGTAGATCATATATTCATATATAAGCATGCAGTATATTATATTTGTTTACTATATATTTATATGAATACATATATTGTTCGTCGCAGTTTTCTTTCAAAATAAATCATTAATTATATCCCGCCACGTAGTTATCAAGTCAAAAAAAATGTTTCCGTGGTGGTAGATCATGTCATATCTCTGCGAACTTCTACACTTGGATGCTAACGCATTGCGATCCTACTCAAGGCCCATGAAGACGTAGAATTTCATGCCTGACTAAATGACGATTAATTCATGTAAGCTACAGATACGAACGTCAAACGTTAAATATGATTTTGTTTTGGTTGTGTGTCACAAAAAAAATTGGACGTTATTAACTTATATTTATCTAAACAAATGTTAAGATAAAAACTTATACTAATCTGTTAGCGGAATGTGAAATATATTAGCTAGAGAACAAGAGACACAAGTTTTACAGTTTTGTTTTGGTCAAGAGACATAAGTTATTTCAATTGCAAATATTTTAAGTGAAGTGGAGGTGGGGTGGGCGGTGAGCTAGCAAGTGATTGTCACACTTTGTCATGTAGCGAAGACAAATCTAAATAAATATTACCATGTTCAGTTAATAAGTTAATTACTACTACTAATTAAATGTAATTAAGGAAACCTCAAATTATGGCCGAGTCACGAATTTCTTTCCAACAATTTCTCACGACCCTATTGCCGGGCAATTATTTATATACATGTAGCCCTTTTTGGTTGTTAAATATAACCCATGTTGGGTTTGCAAGTGCAATGAGATTAACTAGTCTCACTGCTAATTAGATATGTTAGGTTAAACAACGTTTAAAAACCGTACTTGTCGCGAAAGTGCTGTTTACAATCAAGCTTTTCTTGTAATAAAAATATCTGAGAACCAGTTCACTGCTATGACTATATTAAAAGATGTAGACATGGGTCGTAGTGGTTCATAAAATAATTGTAAACTTTATAGTATACATGAATTTTTATGTCATTTGTTTAATTTTGTGGAAAAATTTAGACAAACTACACATATTCCCATGAGATAGTAATGCATTAATTTTGTTGTTTCCTTATATTCGATGTCATGAATGCAGATTTGAACCTCAACGGTTCGGTTCCATAAAATTCTTTTTACATATTTCATGAGACAATTCATCAACCTTGATTCTTATCGATTGTATGAATATTTATTTCATTAGTATACCATTGGCTAGGATGTTTTCCATTAGAAATGTGAATACAACTACATTTTGTAATATGTATAATTATCCATGTGGAAATAAAAATATTTATCCATAGAGAATATTAATACTAGGAAGACAAAAAAAGAATTTCGTTGGAATATTGTTTCTTAGTTTTCCATAGTACGTAAACAGTAAAAAAATATTTACATTTTATAAGAGGTTGTGAGAAACCAAGTATGTAAGATTCATTCTAAAAAAAAACCGTAAAAAGACAATTTGAAAAACGAAAGGTATATTTTAGAGGCAATTCTCTTAAATAGCATATTTTTAAGTTTTTGTCACAAAAATAGCATTTGAAAAAAATGACCAAAATATCATCTTTTTTTTTTAATTTTCAATTTTTTTAATTTTTTAAAAAAATTTGAAACTCTATCCCCAAACTCACCCTTTACTCTAAAATCTAAATTAGTTAACCCTATGGATATAAATGCATATTTATAAAACATTTAGCTTAAAAAAACTATTTTGGTCATTTTTTTCCTTAAGAACTATTTTTGTAAAGGAAAAAATAAAAAAGACTATCTAAGAGAATTTTTCTACTTTATAACCATTATAATTAAATTTTCGCAAAGGAGAGCAGAGGAAAGCACTAAAGTGAATGTATAATGTATATAGTTCATTGGTCTGACTCCATATTTTAAGGGACTACTGCCAGCTAAATTTACATTAAAATTAAGGCTACATTAGTAAGAAGAAAAAAATCAAAACTTTTTGGAGTTCGAAAACTCATAGCATAGGGATGATGATAGACTAAATGCTTTTCAGTTTTACCAGAAAACCTGGAACCATTGGTCTATAATCTTTGTTTTGGAACAGACATGAAATTGACCTTTTACTATCACGATTTTGTAATTACATATCAACAAATGTAAATTGTTTATTTCTTGCCGAAATTTGAATTCAATCAACTCCGTTTGTGTAACTTGTCGACACAACACCAAATAAAGGTTTGACTCTGACTTGAGAAAAGGCAAAGGGTAACATATGGAGTAAGAGGATGCTGACTGTTATGTCTATTCTCAATGTATTTCTTCAAATAAATTAAGGGACGAAAGAAAATGAGAAGTTTACACTTTGGCATACTTTAGGTCTATATGATTACATTTTGACATACTTTAGTCATGAGGTATACTTTAGACTTTCTTTTGACTTATTTTGGTCGAAAATACCCTTTACATGAGAAGGAAAATTGTAACTAAATAAAAGTCACGTGAACCATTGTTTAATAAATAGTTGGTAGGTTTATGGATTGTTGGGCTTATCATGAACCGTTGGATTAAGGGAGTGGTTGATCCATTGGCTTGTGGTTAGCGACACGTGATTTGCTGTTTAATTGTTAGAAACTTTAGTGTCTGTGTGGTCAGGTTCAGTGTGGATGTCACAATCACGTAGATATGGTTAGGGTCGGAGGTGTTGTGGTTATATGCTGAGGAATTATGGTCATGGTTAGAAGTGTTGAGGGGGAGATGCTGATGTAATGTTGTCGGGATTGAAGATTATGTGGTTAGAATCAATAGTGATGTGTGGAGGGGTAGAGGTGTTGTGATTAGGCGACGTAGTAATGTGGTTAGGGTCAACATTTTGGTGATCAGTTGTATGAATGATATAAAGGGTCTGATGGAGAGGAAAGAGGTAAGAGAGAGTGTTGGTGTGGCCAGTGGCATCGTGGTTAGGAGGGAGGTGTGTTGGTGTTTATGGAGAGGAGTTGTGAGGACAATGTGATAATACACGTGATAACACTGTTTATTATCTTGTCTGATGAATTTTGAAGGATATCCTGAAGATCCATAACCGAGTGATGAGATTAGAGAGATAAATTAGAAAATGTAACAAAAGATATAAACTTCCATTGTTACTGTTGTGTTGCAGAGATGCCGGTATTAGGTAATTCCGTCGAAGCTAAATTGTTCGTCGGAAAAGTGGGAAATAAAGATTGTCCTTAAAATAATTGCATAACAATTTGGTGACTATCTCAATGATCTAAACTATCTCAAAATTAAACAATGTACTTATGGATTGGAGAGTAATTCATTGTCAATGACCAAATAATTATGATTAATAAAAGGAAAAAAAAAAGATTTAAAGTAGAAGAGATAAATTTAAATAAGATTATGTTTCACGATTAATTTTGGGAAGAATAAGTAAATGAAGAAACAAAATTTAGTTGGTGTGAATTAAAAGATGTTTTGGGAAATTTCTTAAGAGAAAGTATGTGACATGTGAGAAGTATGTTAGAGTGATAAAGATAAAGTAAAAAGTATGTCAGAATGTAAATTTTTCAAAGAAAATTAACGTTAGCAGACAAATAAATTTACAAGGTTCACAAATAAGTAGATAATAGATTAAAACATTCGAATTTGCATTCATATCATATGCTGCGTTGGTCAGCATAAAGTTCCATGTTCGCTCAAACTGTCTAATTAACTTTCAAATAAGCTGACATTTTAACAGTGGAGTAAACAAAGAACATGTTGATCCAACGATTTTGTGGGGACGTGGGGATTTATATAAAATTGACATATATATATACACATTTGAGATTTATTTGTTTTGCTTTTGCATTTTATGTTTCAAATTTCGCAACTTGGGAAGAAGAAGAACCCTATTGCAGTATATGAGCAAAGACACGTCGTTTTCTAGAATTAGACAAATCATATTCACGTTGTAACTTGCCTTATCTGTCTCCTTCCTATTGTAATCTCTGCCACCTACCTGTTCCTCCTCCAAAACAGAATCACGACAAAACAATGTCTCAATTTTTGCTGACTCAGAAAATATTATTTCAGCAAAGTAGTAAGTATCGAGAGACAAATAATTAATTTGTTATTGGATGTAAATACAAAATAAAAATAATTAGTCCAAACCTCATTCCAGTGACCAAATTAGTCCAAAATAATTTCAACTCACACAATCTGCACCCGTAGCCCATAGACATGTAGACCCAGTATGCATTATTTTGGGCTCTCAAGCCCATTATGTCATACTGCGATTTAAAGGCTTTGACGATAAATCAAACGAGATGATCGGATAATCATTTAAATAAGTTTCTGCTTTTAAAATCAAACGAGATGATCGGATGTGTTCTTAATTTTGTATGCAAAAATAACCAAGGTGCTTGATGAAACATTCGAGATTCATTTTTCTTTCTATTTGAAAATTCAAATCTATTTTGCATGAAAACCAAAGATCCCTAAACAGAAATGTGTTTGGTAACCGGTTACAACCGGAGAAGAGAATCAACATGAGTATACAAAAACTTAATAAAGTTATAAATCAACGATTTCTAATTTGCATAGATTCAAATTTCACTCGGCGTGGAAGTCTCGGAGGCTTCATTTTCGGACTTGGGCTTAGGCTCACGCTCAAGACTAGCTTGTCGGTTTCCGACACACTCAATAAGCCTAACCAAATCAGACATCTTAGGTCTCTGGTCCGGTGCTTTGACAACACACGACATTGCAATCTGCAACATCTCAACCATCTCTTCCTCTATGTTCGTATACCTTAAAAGCTCCACGTCGAAAACCTCTGCAGTCCACTCCTCTCTCACTACCGAATGTACCCATCTAACCAAATGTATAATCTCATCTCCTGCAAAATGTCCATCATTAAACCGAAATTCATCTTTAACCGAACATATAATAGTAGTATCATGGTCTTTTCCGGTTACCTGCGGTAGTGTGAATGGGTGATTTTCCAGTGAGGAGTTCAAGCAGTACGACGCCGAAGCTGTAAACATCTGAGAGTTGAGAAGACTTCCTTGTGTCGGTTACTTCCGGTGCACGGTAACCAGCTTGTCTTGAGATAGGTGGAGCCAAGGGGCTCATTACCGCGGTTAAACCGAGATCAGATACACATCCGTTACGCTCTGAGTTCAAGAATATGTTTGAAGATTTGATGTTGCCATGGACAAGCTTTCCATTGTTCTCTGTGTGGATTCGAGCAATCCCTTTGGCTGCACCAATGGCGATACTCATTCTTGTTTCCCAGTCCAATGGAACTCGGTTCTCTCCTCTGTTACCTGCACAATCCAACGGCAAGTCCATGAGAATACAAAGTAGAATGTGAGTCAGTGCCGTCACAAATTATTTATAGGCCCTGTTCAAAAAAATTAACAGTATATATAACAATGAACTAGTTTTAAATTAATAGCTCTTTCTATATTTGTTTAATGTTTATAAGCTATAAATTTAACAGTGAATCTAAAATTTTAAAGCATAATTTATATTTGTCTTTTTAATTCCTATTTTTTTTTAACTCTGATTCTATTCGACCGTTCCACTTACACATACACATACACATACATATTAGACCGTCCTAATCTAACCATAGCATTGTAGCTATGACGCATTGTTAGACCATAAAGTGAAACGTACCGTGAAGCAAAGAAGCCACACTACCATTGCTGAAGTAATCATAAACCATTAGCTTCTCATCTTTGGAGTAATAGTAAGCCTTAAGCTCGACAACATTCTCGTGCTTAATACCTCCAATGATCTCCATCTGCTGCTCGAAATCGCGTTTCCCAGCAGCAACGTCCTTGAGACGTTTCACAGCAACAGAAGTAGCATCCTCAAGAACCGCTTTGTACGTCGTCCCAAACGTACCTTTACCAAGAACCTCAGCAGAAGCTCTCAAAAGATCCTCAAGATCAAACGAGTAGTTACATCCTTCAAAGAAAGACAACCTGTTGTTCACATCTTCCATCCTCGAAACAAATTTCTCAGGAGACATCCCACCTTTCTTCTGCAGCTTAGTGTCTTTAACAATCCCATCGCCTTGACTTAGTTTCCTCCTCAAGTAACAAACAGCCAACATAAAAGCCAAAGCAGCTAGTAATACAATGGAGACAGCAATGACAATCAACAAGAAAACAGTCTTTGTCAGTCCCAAGAAGTGAGGTTTCGGTTTCTGATGAGGTTCAAGTTGCTGATGAGCTAGATCGGGAGGTGGCTGCACGAGAGAGAAGCCACCAAGGCCTTGATAAGACGACGAAGGGAACCTCTGAAGCCAACTCGGTATAGGTCCATTGAGCTTATTGTTAGACAAATCAACATGCTGCAGACTAGAGACACCACTCAGGTCAGGAATGTCACCAGACAGCGAATTATTAGCAAGATTCAAAGACTGTAAACGCCTAAGACTCGACAAAGAATCAGGAACCGTTCCATCGAATCCATTGTTAGAGAGATTAACACTAGTGAGATTCTTCCAGACAGAGAAATCTCCAGGCAGGGGACCAGAGAAGTCATTGTCCTGAAGATAAAGAAAGGCCAAGTCTTTCAACTCAACGAAGTCCAGAGGGAATAGGCCAGAGATTCTGTTGGATCTGAGACTGAGAACAGTGAGAGCAGAGAGTCTGCTTAGAGTGTTGGGAGGGATCTGACCGTTGAGTCCAACACCTGGCAATCTAACGGCTGTGATACGAGATCCGTCGTGGTTGCAAGTAACTCCTGTCCATGTGTTGCAGACGGAAGTGGTCTCGTTCCAGTTGAGTGAGCGCGTGGGACGCATGAGGGTTAGGAACTCGAGTAATGCGCGTTTGTCTTGAACTGGATCTGCGTTTCCGACGTATATGAGTAGACACAGAGTGAAGATAACTCTCCAAGCTTCCATTGTTGGTGATTAAAAACACAGAACACAAACGAGATGTTTCTTTTGTCTTTGGTCTGAAGCTGGAGAGGATAAAAAAAAACAAATCTAACTCAATTTTGACAAAGATGATGAGACTGTAAATAGAGAAACTTTGAGTAATCCACACTTTAATTTAAAATAAAAGGTTACAAAAAAGCAGAAAATTTTGCAGATTTCTAGAAGACTGGGGATCAAAAAGCAAAAGGGAATCTGAAGCTCTATGTGAAAAATTTTAAAAATAAAAAAGCAAGAGTGGGAGACAATGAGAGAAAAGAGTGTTATAGCTTCGAAAATCACAAAATGAAAGTCCTTTCCTTTTTGCTTTTGTATAAACTCGAAGCTTTAATTTAAAATCTCTCCCAAAACCCTAGAATTTCTGGGAACTAAAAAGTGTAACCCTAACTTTTATCAAGAGATTATATTACTATTAAATATTTAGAGTTACAAAATTAAAGATATTGATACCTCTCTTTTTCCAGATCTGAACTACTTTAGCAACTCATCAGTTACGAAGTGACGATGAATGATGCGAAGAACCACCATACCATTGAAGCACTGAAGTTAAGAGCTTCTTATTATTATTAGTATTATTTTTTAATTTCAACAACCGATTTAATTGTTTTTCTTTTTCTTTGGGGACAATTAAGTGAAGATGACGAGTGACGACGAGGGATAAGACTTTTTTTTGTTATTATTTTATTCGGTTACAGGTTGGGTGACCGGTGAGTCTGTGAAAGCGGTACGTTCCGGTTTTAAATACCGAACCGGGGACCATTGCTTTCGTGACTTTCGTCGGTGTTATCTTGCTTGAAGTTTTATTATGCCAGACACATTATTATGGTTATAACTTTGATTGTTTACTCGGTTACTTATTATACAAATATAATATAATTTATTGGTTAAGTATTTTGTAAAACGATCTAAACCGGGTGAATGCTTACGAGGGAAATCATTTAATGATGTTAATGACTGGATTAGAAAACAATATTTAACTTACCAAATTACATGAATCTCATACAAATACGTTTTTTATGTACTTATCATAATAAAGTTCCAAGCCTTCAATGCATATTACCATTTTAATATACTTCTTTTTTCTTTTTGGCATTAAGTATTTCATTAAAAAATATTACTTTCCCTTCGGTGTATTTAATATTGGACCGACCCAATTATAGAATTTATCATGATGCATCATAATCAACCAATAATTTCAAATCTTTCATGATTATTGTGATGATTTTATACCCATCTTGGCTCTCGGTTGATTCCTTTGTGTTTTCTCCACTTTGTGAGGCATATATGAGAATTTTAAGAAGGCTTTTCCAACCTTCTTTAACTCTAAAAAGAAGCATTTTTATGTAGTTTAATTTTCTACTTGCTAACAATGAAAACAAAAAAAAGCTTGATTAAATAATCAAAAATACAAACTTCATGTGTAACATTATTATCTTCATACACAAGTTAAATCTCGCACAAAACCAGGATCTTGTCACTACCAAAAAAACGGGTGACATTTTTCAAATCTCAGGCTTCCTTTTAATATTCAGGATTTGATACCAAAGAATCTCACACACACACTGTGATATTCTTCTATTACTATGCAGTAAAAAATAATAATAAAAGAGACAAATAAGAATCAATCGGTTTGAAGATAACCGGTACCGGTTTTTCAGGTGGAAAGGATAAGCGAGAGGTTCAATTTCCCGGTCCATTCTTCACCCGGTTTCAAGGTGATTGGTTTCTCAATGGCTGCTCCATCAACACAAAGCATATGTTTATACTCTTCATCTCCCAAATCTGGCAATGCTTTAGCCTTCTTGTCCCAAGGGTTCCACACCACTGCAACAAAACCACAAGAATCTCATCCTGTTAAGAAACCGGAATCCGGTTTAAAGAACGGTTAAGGTTTAAGGATCTTACCGACATCAGGTAGACCTTCTTTCTCGATGAGGAAAGTACGTTTCCTCTCATGGTCGAAAACAGCAACCACGTCTTTAGAGTTTAAGTACACTCTATCGATCTCGGATTCGAAGGTTAACGCATCGCCTTGCTCAGTAAACCGTTCCTTATCAAGCAAGTTATCAAGATAGTCAAGAGTTTCAAGTCCTTCAACTCTTACTTCACTGATGAAAGAACCAAACATGAAAGCATTGAGTAAGTATGAACTTCGTACAGACAAGAGAAAAGCTAAAGAAACTTGGTGTTTAACCTGATGTCAGAGATAGAGAAGTAAGTGTGGTAAGCAATGGAGAAGCTAAAAGGCTTTGAGTTGATGTTTCTGACTCGTGATATCAGCGTTAGGTTCCCATCTAATCCCAATGAAACTCTCAGGTGAAACTCAAAGCTGTATAACAAGAACAATCACAATCATTAAGCAAACTGAAATGAAAAAAAAAAAAAATCACATTAATAGAGTTTTTGATTGTGTTTGGAACCTGTGAGGCCAGATCCTTGTTGTGTCTTCATCAGAGGACTTAAGAACCAAATCCACATAGGCTTTGCCGGTTGAGTCGAATGAAGGTAAAGCAGGTGGGTTATCTTCAACTAACCACATCTTGTTTCTTGCAAACCCGTGTTGCTCAAGTGATCCTCTAGTTCCAAACTTTTTTGGACAATTTCAAGAAAGGTGATCAAAAACTAGATGTATAATTCATGTCCATGATTATATATTAAGAGTTAAAGAGTCGAATGTACCTGAGGAAAGCATATAGGGATTCCTCCTCGTACCGGATGGGGAGGCTTCGAGTTAGCCTGAAAGAATAATATTGCATGATGTTCACCAAACTTTATAGTATAACAAAAATGTTGGGGGAAAAAAACAAAAATATTTGGTACCTTGACACTGGTGAATAACAATTCATCACCCTTCTCAGTCTTCCAAGAAAGAACTTGTCCTCCATGTAAACTGATCTGAACAAAGCATCGTCCAGAAGAAAAACAACCTCAGCTTGATAAAAAAAGGAGAAAGTGTGCTGGTTGTGATGCAGGAATCACATTATAAACATAAGACTAGATCTAAAGCTATTTTTTTGGTCAAGAGGTCTTGGAGCTATTTAGTTAACCTCCAAGAATCAGAACCCAAATCACAAAGTAGAAACAGAACAGTCTAACACAACCTAAATACATAGATTTCTCCCAATAACCAAAACTTTGGATCAATTCAATTTAAACGTATAAAAGACAGAACACAATATTGAGAATCTTAAGATTATCTATTACGAAAGAAAAGTTTGACAAGAGGAAAAAACCATTGAACAGAGTTGGTGGGAAATCTTATTAAAAAGTCAACATCTTATCCTCAACTTATTCCGAGGATAAAAAAAATTCAGAATCTATGTTTTTGTACAACATTAGGAGAAACAAATGGAAGAAGAATCACCTTTACAGAAGCGCCTTTAGGATTCTGGAGAAGAACCTGATCGGTTCCATTTTTATCCTTGACCAAGTCAACCATAGGTCTCTTCTCATCATCACTAACACCAGATGATGCTTCCATTGTTAACAAAAGAGAGAGAGATATACTTTGATGTTTGTTTGTTTTTTTTTGGTCTCCACCTCTGCTTTCTTAAATCGAGGAAAAAATATTAGGTGAAGAAGTCACAAGAAGAAAGATGACTTTCTTGTGGGGAGCAACAAGAAACCCTAAGTTATCTCGTGAGATTTAGAACCAAACACCCAACCAACACTTCAACTGCTATGTCCTTTTCTTACACGCCGATAAAGCTGCAACACACACACACACACACACATACACACCAAAACAAAATTAATCTTATGTGCAAACACACAAACAAAGACGTGAGGTTGATATTGAAAACGCAAGATCCTTTGATAATCACTCCAAAAAGTTCAAAATATTATTAATACACACGACTTCCCGGGGAGATAATTAACGAGTGATAAGCCTAATAAGTAAACCGGGGAAAATTAATTACGTACCGAAATCAAGAACTCAGAAATCAAAAGATACAACTTTTGGAGCAAATAATCTGAATTATTCAGATGAGAGAATAAAAGAAGATGGAGATATTTAAAAGAGAGAGAGAAGTCAGAATAATTGGGCAATATGTTGAAAAGTTGCACAGATTCAAAAGTATTGCAAATTGTATTTTTAAAATGTTTTTTTTTTAAAAGGCGCATTCATCAATCACTAAATAATTCTTCACTAGAATTATATTTTCTGTATATAATTGACGATTATTAATTATATTTTGTTACGATTCTGCTATCGGTCATGTATTTATATTGTTTTTGGCCATTTTATACATTTCCTTTTTATTAAATATATCTAATTTCAATCAACTTTCTGAAACTCAATAATGTTTTAATATAAAAAAGAATCTCAATTATGTCGTTTAAATACCAAACTATGTAACATCATGAAATGTCACATGTAAAACTTGCGTTCGGAACAACTAAACCTTAATATATACACATTTTTGTAGTTGCAAATTAATTTAAAACAGGCAAATGTTTGTTTCTTTTCAAAAATACAAAAAAAAAAGATGATGGGAGGACAGCTGGTTGTGATGAAAGGTGTGGGGATGGGTGGATCTTGACATGCGATCATGATTAACGGAATTAACTACCTGTTCATTTTTTTGGAGGGAGTTGAATATTTCGTTAATTACTAATTAATTAGTTTTATAATTTTACTTTAAACTTCGTCGCAGTCTTAGTTTACTTGACAAATATGTCAACTGTTTCTTTAAAGCTTTTGGACCATTTCAGCAGATAAATTACAAGCATACTAGCACATATTAAAAAATAATCATTAAAAGAAAGGTGGCTCGGCATATAAGATAATCAAACGAAGAAGTCCGCACAAGCCAAGTATTCCAAAATAGACCACGACCATAAATCTTATAAATATTACAACCTTTAAACAAATACACGATATAAACAACTCGTATACGTAGTACTTAGTAGTTTTCATGTATTGATAATACATCGCATCATGTTCATCTCATTACCGATTTCAATCTGAATATAATCTTTGTATTGTGAATAGAATTGTAACATCCGATTTATGTTATATATATATGATGAAATAGTTAATATAATTGATTTGACTATATATATCATTAAAATTAAAACGTATTTATTTTTTTATTATACATCCATTTAAAATTTTAAATTAAGCGTGTTTAGACGGGAGTAATAAAAGAATAAGTGGTCTATCAGAAAGTGATTCACGGTATTGTGTAAGTTAGACTAAAAATATGAAAAAATATCGTTTGGTGATTGCAGGGGCAGTAAACAAGACTTTCGAGTCTTCGAAAAATTATTATTTTCGACCATTGAATAGAATGGGCCCATGGGCCTAAAGAGATAGCCCTATGAAGACACATGAGAGACGGTTAGAAGCGTTACAACTAGCATCATAGTTGGTTAGCCATCTTGGTTCTGATTTGAGAGGTGTCTTAAGACATGTTGTGGTGCGCAACAAGGACGTTGCGCCCTGTGAATGCAGATAAATTGTAACATCCCAATTTCTAGTATGATAAAAGATTTAATAGATTTGATTTGAGTTATTAAAATGTATTCACTTTTTTGGTCGCATATCTATTTAGGAGTTATGTATGCGAAGTAGTAAAAAAATGGGTGAGATTTGCGATATTGTGCGAGTGAAGCCAAAAATATAAAAAATGATATATGATGATTACATGATCAATAAACAAAACTTTCAGAGTTTCTGAAAAATTAATGCTTCCGACTATTAAACTTTGATAGATCCACGGGTCTAGAGAGAATCATGTGAGAACACCGGAGAAACGGTTAGGAACGTTACAAGAATCGTGTCAAACTCTTCATTCATAGTCCAGATACGATTGCACCTAAATTTACGTAGCTAAAACTGATCTACCTGTTTGACAAAAAAAAACTGATCTACCTTTCTTTTCTTCTAAAATTATATATACTGAAACGTGCAAATTAAAGTATTAACAAGTTGTTCTTGTCTTGTTATGCCGACCTCTGATATCTTTAATGCGCCAATTACGTCGCTATGCGACCTCGTTGGTCGTCCTCTTCGTATTATGTTTTGTAATCATTGGTTTCTCTAGTTGTCTTGAAAAGAGGTTCACCCAATAACCCGAGAATGTAAAAATCATTTCTACAGCATATAGTCAGAAACTTTCCTTAGATATATCAATATATATATATAACTTGGTTAATAATCTGAATTGGTTTGTTTCACGCTGAAGTTGCGTTTTATGATTAGAAAACGATTGAATAAGATGGTTTTACTGATAATTCATTTGTAATTATGTGTCCCTCGGCTCCTCTATAATTTTTTGGAAATTTGAAAGGGAAAAGACACAGCGACATCAGACATGCGTATAATAATATTCTGAAAATGACCACCTTATCGTCTGATTTATGTGGACAAATAAAATTGATTTTCTTTTTCATTTTTTCTTTTATGTTAGTGTACATACATTTCATTAACCTAAATATATTAAAATTCGGCTTTTCAGCCCATCCAAGTGTCTCTCAACATTATGGTATTTTAAAATCAAACATAAAAAGGTAAAAATAAGAGAAGAAAGAAAGAAGTTTTATTTTGGGAATTTATCTGTTATGTTTCCTTTTTGGATGAAATTTCAATCTAATATAAGACATGAGCCTACGAGAAAAAGAAAAGTTGAGCTTAAGCTAGCCCTTGTAGAAATATGGGCATATTGTGTAATAATGGGCCTGAATAGGCCCAAAATTCCATTTGATTCCGATTTGTCATTTATATGCTGTAAATGAAAATAAAAGCCTTTTCCAAAATGGATAACTTACAACATCTCAAATTCTTTTACTCTAAAATTGAAAGACAATACATCTATGTTGACAAAAAAGAAAGACAGTATATATATATATATATATACATATACTAGGAGGATTCTTTCACCATGCACAGTGAAAATAAAATTTTAAAACTATAGCTACGTATTAAATTAAATTTAATATATATTTGAATAATATTTTTAGTTTTTAGTTTTATCAGTATGTAAAAATTAAAATAATGATTTGTAATTTTTCTTTGGTTTAAAAAAATTCAATATATATTTTTAAATTTAGTTAAGTTTTATTAGAAATTTAATTTATTTACTGACTAATTTTAGTTAAAAACATTAAATTAATAAAAAATAATACTAAATTAATTTATTGAATCATAAAATACTCGCTGAATAAACATATTTTATGACGATTATACAATAAAAAAATAATAATTAAAAATATGATTAGTTATTTTTACACCGAATTAAAATAAAACTCAAATTTTTAATTTTTATGATATAATGTAATTGTCTACAAATTTTTGTTTTAAATTTTGAAAGTTGATGTGAAACATTTTTATATTTATAGTTAGGTTATTATTTATTAATAATAATACACAAAAGTTATTTTGTATGTTAAGAAACTTACTAAATGAAGTTGTACATGTCATAATAAAGTGAGGACCATATCACATTTTATATTAAGTTATGTCATCATTTTTCTTTTAAATCGATATGGTAATGACACATGGAAAATTACTTTTCAAATAATGTATAGGGGATATATCATTTGAACAAAATCTTATAAAATTAAATTAAATCTTTAATTTGACTATTATCATTCCATATATACAACAAAAACATCTCGTGTTATATGAAATTATATTTATTTCAAATATGTCTTGCAGATTCCATCATATAGAAGATTATATTCATAGGAATTCCTAAACACAATTTTATTATTTGTTAAGAAAAACATTCGGTTGAGTTCATAAAGATAACTGGGGTCGTTTTCAGTTTCTTTTGGTGTTGTAGTTCCGAGAGTACATTTTACTCCCTCCGTTTCAGAATGTTTCATGTTTTAGAAAAAAATTTTGTTTTTAAAAGATCCATATTTTACATTTTCAATGCATGTAATAATGATAAATTGTAAATTTCAAAAACATTAATTATGTTTTCTGAATTTTGATTGGTTAAAAAACATAGGAAATAGCAAAACACGTAAAATAATGTATTTATTATCAAAATTTACGTGTTTTCTTAATAAGTGTGAAAATTCTAGAATATACATCATTTTGAAACGGAGGGAGTATGTTTTTAAGTTTATAAATATGAATCTTGACAAAAATGTTTAAATGAGAATATGTATGAGTGAAAAAGTAGAAGTATGGGTTAATAGGTTGCATCCGGTTTCCCTTCTTAGTTAAGGGACCTTCTTGTGTCTGAAAGTATTTGTTCCTAAGCTTCATATGTGCTTAGAGCATCTCCAACCCAACTGCATAATTTACTGCAAAATGCAGTAAATTATGCAGCTGGGTTGGAGATGCTCTTAGGCTGGATTGTTTTGATTGGTCATCCCCTCTCTTGTTGTAAAAACAATGTTCAAGTAATCTTTATATCGCATCTTCCAGTTTTTAAAAAGAGTTACTGAATGGTCATATCAAATGATGGAAAATAACTGAGGATTCACTCTTTTGGAATAAAATAACCAATTAAACAGGTAAAAGAGAGATTGTCTGCTTATGCCATGAGTTGTGTTTCCATTTCACAGCAACAAAAAGAAATTCACGTTCTTTACCCAAACCGAAATACCATTTCACCTTTTCTTTATTTTTAGGATGTAAATAGTGATTTTGTTCAGATATGGTTGTTCAAATATGGTTGTCGCAACAAAGACACTTGTGGCTTAACGCATTTGATCATAGATCCGATGAGTTATGTGTTATGTTATAACATATAGATCCTATGTGTTATGTTCCACCTCTTTCACATGTTATGCCGATTTCTTATTACCATTGTTCTAATATTTAGTCTCTCTCTATATATATATATTGACTCATTGGATTCACTTACAAATTATAGAAGCACATCCTTACATAGAGACAATCACAAACTCTTTATGTTTGTTGTGAAGTTGGAAAGATGGACCAAACAAAAAAAGTTGAAGTGCACTACAACATTACATGACAGTCGAATCCTTCTATGTTCTTGCAGTGCAGCTTTATACCATCTCTAACCCATTTTTATTTTTATTTCTATATTTTTTCTTAAAATAAATAATCTCTATTATAGAGGTAAATTTGCTCTAATGTATGTTTCTATAATAGATTTTCTCTATTTATAAGGGAAAATATAGAGATTTGCTATTTTCATTTTTAAATATAGAGTCAAAAAACAACATTCTTCTATATATTCCTCTAAAATAGGAGAATTTTACTATAGAAACATACATTGAAGTAAATCCACCTTTATAATAGAAATCTCTATTTTAGAGAAAAATATAGAAGTATACAGTTCATGAGAATCTTAAAATTCAGAACTAGTGTTGGTAGACCATTGAGTTTTCGCATGTTGATGTGGTCGCTGCCACTAATTAAAGATCTGGCTAAGGGTGATCACAAAACTGTAGTTCACAAGAATATTTCTGAGTATCCAGTTGCGTTACGTAAGCTTTGTGACGACCTGTTGTTTAGAGTTACGCAGTTAAGTTATTGCGAACAATACGAGTAACGGGGTAGATCACAATCGTAGAGAACTTAAAAACAAAAAAGAATGCTGAGGTTAGGAAAACCCTAAAATATTGTCATATTGAAGCTTAGAGCATGATTAACCATGTATCTTAAGAGGTCTCTTGCATTATTCGCGGGCTCCATTAACGTGTGGGGCCCGTGAACAGTGCAAGAGACGGCTCCTAAAATCTTTAAATAAGAACTGTTTCTTGCATTATTCGCGGATCCCACTGACACGTGTTGGCCCGCGATTGGTTTAATTTTTTTTTTTTAAGTAAAAAAAAATAAATAATATATATATATATATATATATATATAAGAGACTCCAAAGGGGTTTCTAGGTTAAAGATGCCTTTAGTATACAACTTACCAACCAAGATTTTATCACTTTTAAATACAATTTCTTAAGACAAAAAACAACATAAAAACCAATAAATCTTTATTATCACGAATGAAAAGAAGATAGGGTGGAAACTTCACAAGTCGATATTCATTTTTGTTACCATATAACAAATCAACATAGATAAAACGACATTTATATCAATAGTATATATTTTTTCTTACTCTAAACGGTACTGATATGATGATGAGAAGACTACAAGAGGACTGAAGCAAGTAACAAGAGACGCATGGAATCTCTGCAGTTTTGTTTCCCACTTCTGTTTTATATCAATTATATTTACATGTATATTTATATTTAAAGATAGAAAATTCAGGACATATAAAATTGCAGAAGATAAATTACGAAGACAGCTGTAGAAGCACAAAGTCATATCATGGGACAACCCAAATGTCCGTCCACTAAAGGCGTTGGAATCCTTTTGACACTCTTTCTAACGACCTTAGAGCATGATTAAAGGGAGTTCTTAGAGGGGTTTTTAGGGAGATGGGTCCCATGAATAGTGTAAAAACCGGTTCTTAAAACTCTTAAATAAGAACCGGTTCTTAAGAGTTTCTTACACTGTTTGCGGGTCCACTGACACGTGGCGATCCGCGATTGGTTTGTTTTTTAATTCTTTTTTATTTTACAAAAAAAAATCAAATTAAAAAAAAACAAAAAAATAAAATAAAAAAAAACTAGAACCCCAAATGGGGTTCTAGGGTTAATCATGCTCTTACAAATATCAAAGTTAATCTCTTATTTTTATTTCGATAATTTTTTTATTATATTACATTAATCTAGATTACATTAATCAAGTAATATACATTGGTTACAATCCGATCTAATCTGAACCAAACCCGAAAAAAAAGAACCGAACTGAATCTCATTCAGTAATAGATAAAACCTGAATGGGGGTTATGAACATAATACCGAAAATCTAAATTAACCGAACCGAATCCAACGGGCCTCCCGAACGCCCAAGCCTAATACTCCCTCCGTTTCATTTTAGTTGTCGTTTTAGACTTCGAGACACATATTAAGAAAACATTTAATTTTGCATATTTCCAAAATAAAAACACAACTACCAATACACCTAACCCCATTTCAATCAATAGAAAAATAAATTAAAATAAAAAATCAATAAATTTTGCATTGAAACTATAAAACGACACTTATTTTGAAACGAAAATTTTACTCTACAACGACAATTAATCTGACACGGAAGGAGTATATAACATACAAAAAACTTTAGAAAAAGATCAGTATGGATGAGAAGACAATAAGAAGTGATGTTTCTAGCCCTTATGAACACTGATGGACCTCATTTGAACCTCGAGATTTCATTTCCAACTTGGTGTCCAAACCAATTGGACGGTCAGTCAACGGTCACCATCTGATACACTTGCTGTCGGAATATCTTGCGGCCACTGACGCCGAATACTAAGAAAAATTAGCAACCAAAACCCTAACCATCACATATTACCTTGTGTCACTGTTGTCACTCAAGTTCGAGGAGCCACACACCTCTTCGCTAACATTGTGGGGGCGAGCGGAAGAAGAACGCCGAAGACAATACCCAACTCAAGAAATCACCATCTCCGAGTATGAATATGTCGTCGACATTTATCCTCGCACGACCGGTACAAGCTGAGGATCCTGATGATTGACATGAGTAGATCGACTATGTCTCTCTCATCCTCAAACGGATTTCAAAAGCATAGATCCCGACAAGCCATCAGAATCCATCGTTTTATGAAGGCCACCGCCAGATGAAACCTATTCGGTTCGCCGTGTAGAGAAAAGATGTTCCTTTCGGCGTCCGAAAACACACATCAACCGTTAGTTAAGTGCAGATGGGGGTAGGAGAACTCGAGGCCCAACCGATAAAAGCGCTGGAACCGGCTGAATTTCCACTCAAACTAGATATATTTTGCCGATGAACGAATAGAGAGGAACACATTTCTCAAGCGCCTCTTGAAAAGCCCACTACACGTTATTTCGATAGTTTGTTTTCTTTTATATGAACATAAGAACATAGGCTTCAAATGGTGATAGAGCGCACCGTACCACACTGCCGTAAATAATAACAAAAATCTCTATATATAGCTATATATTTTTAGTACTATTACAACTGTATCACATTTATCATGGAGTTGTCCCGTATGTTATCATTGGGAGCATAGTATTATCAGTTAAGAAAAAGAGAGTTATAAATTGGGTTTTTAGTGATTTAAACCTCCAACTATTTTTAAATCGGATAAAAAACTTCCAACTAAAATTTTATGTTTTTAAACCTCAAACTATTAAACCGTTAATGACGTTAACCTTCTGTTAACAAAATCGTTTTTTCTTAACATAGACCCGTTAAATCGAAGCGCAGCGCTTCATATAATCACAAAAACGACACGATATTCTTATAATCAATAGATGTGTTAGTGATTTAAACCCCAAACTATTTTTAAATCGGATAAAAAACCTCCAACTAGAATTTTACGTTTTTAAACCTTCAACTATTAAACCTTTAATGTCTTTAACCCTCTGTAAACAAAGTCATCTTTTTTTTTACATAGCACCGTTAAATTAAAATATAGAATTTCATGTAAACGACTTTGTTTACAGAGGGTTAAAGGTAATCCGTAAACAAAGTTGTCTTTTCAAAACAAATTTAATCTCGACAAAGCTTCGGACGTAGAAAAAATGTGAATTTTGAATATACAGTAAATGAATAGGAGAGAACGAATTAGAAATTAGAAACAACACAATTTACATGAACTATGTGTTTCAATTTAACGGTTCATTGTTCAGAGAAAATGACTTTATTTACAGAGGGTTAAAGGCATTAAAAGTTTAATAGTTGAAGGTTTAAAAACATAAAATTTTAGTTGGAGGTTTTTTATCCGATTTAAAAATAGTTGGGGGTTTAAATCACTAAAATATTCATTGATTATAAGAATTTCATGTCATTTTCATGATTATATGAAACGCTGCGTTTCGATTTAACGGGTCTTCGTTAAGAAAAAATGATTTTGTTAACGGAAGGTTAACGTCATTAACGGTTTAATAGTTTGAGGTTTAAAAACATAAAATTTTAGTTGGATGTTTTTTATCCGATTTAAAAATAGTTGGAGGTTTAAATCACTAAAAACCCTTATAAATTACATTTCACGGCTGTTTTTAACCAACTCCACTAGATTATTCAAACCAACCAATTGGGAACAGTATGAAGGGTTGGTTTCTAACCACGTTCGTAGATTGCCAATCATACTTTATATGGTAAAATTGAAGAAAAACAAGAAAATCGTACTATGAGAAATGATGGAAGGAGAAGAAAAGAGTGGCATTGGATTAGATGTGCCGATGGACAGGTGAGAAAAAAGTTTGATTAGACTAAATATTTTATTTTTCAAAATTGTGAGTGATACAAAACCGAAGGTAGCAGGTTTATTGTATTGCAAGTAATATTCATTATTACTATTATTTTCACTTTTGGCTCTCACCGAGATACTGATGTGATGATATTCCAATACTGCTTTATAGAAGTTTTATATATAAATCAATACTATTAAAATAAAAACATTCTCAAAATCTATTTTTAAAAGTTTTGTTACACTTATTCATTAATATTTTCAGTCATACATTTATTTTTTCTAGCTATACAACATTATTATTAATAGTCATATTAATACATGATAAATGAATATAACATCAGCAATTAAAACAATATTATTCTCCAATTATTTATTTAAATAAACATATTTCATATTTGTAGAAAATAATTAATAAATGAACCACAAATACATTAAAAATAATCACCAATATATAATTAAAAGAATAAATCATTAAGATTTTTGATGTTGCATTATATACACAATATACAGTTTTGTAGTGTTTATAGAGAATCTATACTATTAAAAATAAATCATTCTAAAATCTATTATAAGAAGTTTATTGGATCTATATATAATTTTTCTATTCTACCATTACTTACTTAACCATAAAGAACCAAAAAAATATTTGAATATCAAAAATATATTGGAAATTTTTTAAATATGTTATAAGTTTGATAGCACTTTTCAAATTTACCACAAGTTTGGTATTATTTTTAAAAAAATATTTTTAATTTTTGATAAAATAACATTAAATTAACTTTTTAAAATATTTTTAAAACATTTATAAACCTAACTCTACCCTTTAATACTAAACTCTAAATAATAATCATTAAAGTTAAACCTAAATATTTAGTATATTTTTGATTAAGTACATTTAAAAAAAATAGTATTTAATTTATGATCGGTTATGGCATGTTCATAACATTAAACTAGGGGAAAAAGCATTAACCTAAGTACCTAATCTTTTAAAAGCATGACTTTATTGGGTATAATCAAAAGGAAAAGGGTTACCTAATTGGCTAATTCTAATTGTGTCGATAAATTCCAACATGGAAACATATTTTATATCACTAGGCATCGAATTTTCATTGAGACTAGCATATCTTTAGAATGATGCTAAACGAAATATACGTAGCTCCTAGAACGCATAATAATGCAACACTATTACGCTAAAACTATTTATATTTGTTATACTTATGTTCCTAACTATGCTTCTTTTCAGCAGACATTTAACCAATAACAACCTGAGTCATTATTCTCTATTCTGTAGACTTTGATGATTTGACAACAAAACTATCTTAGTGAGCTAAACCAACAGATTTTATTCAATTTAGTATATAAAGTGTTTTTTTCACATTTTATTCAATTTAGTATATAAAGTGTTTTTCACATCTTAAAAAAACAGTTATAATTAAATGTGTGTTGTGCTGGAATAATAAAAAGTAGAATGATCTATAACAAATGATTCGTAATATTATATGAATGAAACAAAAACAAAAAGAAATTACATTCGTAATTGCAAAGTTACTAAACAAAACTTTAAACATTCGAAAAATTAAAAATGTATTGTATGTCACATACAGACCCACAAACCGAGTGAAAAAATATGGACAACTCATTAGCCATTAGAAGTTCTAGCGCGACAAATGGTACATAGCACAAATATAAATTTCAATATAAGTTTATTTGACCATCTTGAAATACAACAAATATGTTACTTTTTTAAAAAAAAAGATAAATTGTAACATATGTAAAATGATTTAAAAAATTGATTTAAATATTTATGTAACCCGTTTCAGTGTTGGATTCAACTTTTCAGATATGGCAGATCCATGAACACTTCCCATTAACCCGCCGTTATTTAGCCATTCTCAAAAGTTCATCATTTCAAATGAAAAAAATGTGTGAAAATATAAACTATAATATACTGATACGCAGTGGCGGATGTATGTATATGGGTATGGGGTCACGTGCCCCCTACTCTTTTTAATTTTTCTTTGAATAAATTAGATTAATTTGATAAAATTGTTTGTAGTTTAATAAATAAACATAAAAAGTGCCCCCAATTCAAAATAGTTTTTGTTATTTTTAATAGTGTGCCCCCAACTAAAAATGTGTCTAGATCCGCCACTGCTGATACGCTAATATGTGCAACGCTATAATTCATACAAAGACACCGTGGGGCTGTATTTGGATAAACGCCAACCCAACATTTACATCAATTGTTTTTTTTTTAACATCAATTATTAATTTGCAGAAAATCTTATCCAATTATCAATAATCGTTACAGATATTTACAGAAGCGAGACTTATTAATTACTAGCAAAACCCTAGCGGCCGTCCACCGTGAAGAAAGTTGAGTTGCACGTCAGCTTTATCCGTCGAACCTTAATCTCCAGAATTTGTTCATTTTTATCGTTAGGTAGTAGGTACGATGAGTCCATGATAACAAATAAAAATAAATAAAAGAACTTTAGATTTCTTTCTTTACTTGATTAAATGATGGGTAATTCTTTTGAATATTTTTTTAAAAATAATTTTGTCACAAAAATAGCTATAAAGAATATATGATTAAAATAATTTCTTTTTATTTCAATTTTTCTAATATTTTTTTTTTTTTTTAAACTCTAAATCCAATATCTCACTTTTTAATTCTAAACTTCAAGTTTAGATTTAGTAATCCTAGGGATAAAATGTATATTCACCTCTTTAATAAAACATTTTGATCATTTTCATTTTTGAATGTTATTATTGTTACAAATTTTTAAAAAAATATATTCTAAATTTTTTTTCTTTAATGATCTTAAGCGTATTTTTTAGTACTAGATAATTATCCTATTTTTTTTTTTTTGATATCAAATATTATGTTATTATAAATTATAAATAATAGTACAAATGATTGTACAATCAAAATATATATATTTTAATGAAAACATAACGTCTAACTGCATTACTTTAATTATCTGAAATCTAAAATCTAGACTTTGATATAAAAGATTAAGAAATTTTTAGTCAAACCACTGTTCAAACAAACTTCCTAAATTTAGGAACATTTTTCGATCTGTGCATGTCATCCATCCATGCGCATGAACTATGCTAATCTTCTCGGATGTCCCAGGGGACTGTGTGTTTCCTTCTTATATTAAGACATTGTTCTTGACGTTTACGCATAACTGGAAAGGCCAAAGAATATATGTTTAAAATCGTTTATTTCCATATTTGGAAGGACTGGTGTATTAACGAGATAGATACATATTCTATTACCTTTTTCCACTGGCTATGTAAGAATCATTTCCAGCTCTACAAATGAAAAGGATACATAGTAATAGACTTGTCTATTAAATATGGAATATAAAAGTAATTCGAGTTTATCATAGAAAATAAAATAGTTAAATCAAAATAAATAAATAAATAGAGAAACTGTAGTAAAAAGAGAAAAACCTACCTACTGTGGTAATATAAAACGCGTATAAGATAGTGTTGACAAACAAAATTATCATTAGAAAAGGAATCGATAGGTTTAATTAAAATTTTCTTTCTAAAGACAAGATATGACAGTACCCCCAAAAAGAAAAAACTTTGTGTAATAAAATACTCCCTATTGCTGGTTCAAACAAAGGAAAAAAGAAGCGTGCACAAAAAAAAACAAAGAAATAAGAAGTGAAGTGTGACAGAAAACTCAGACCGACATCGACACGTAGACGTTGAGGTTAACATGTGACCATAGGAAAGTTTAGCTCGTAATGATAATTGTGAATGCAATATGGAAAAAATGTTAATACTATTCCATTACGTGACACCACTGACAACGATTTTATTTATAACAGAAACAGTTCTTGCAAACATGTTAACCTTCTGGTCTGATTGCGAATTTACAATAGTTTAATTAAGTGATAATGAAAATACTAAAAAAGGAATAAGGAATATACATACACATACGAATGAATTATTCAATGAAAATAAATTCATTTCAACTTCCAAAGGAAAGCAGAAACCGAAGCGTTTCAGAATAAGAAATTTTAATTCAAACAACAACTATAAAAAAGAAAAGACTAAAGAATGTCATTGAAGAGAGAGATGAACATAACATAATTGGGAAATGTAAAATTATGGGAACTTGTTGCAGCACCATGACCTCTTCAAGCCCCAAGAGAAAACAAAGCTAATGAGTTTGTCTTCATTCTTCTCTTTTCCTTTACACCAAACCTAGCCATCTAGAAAATGAACAAAGCCTTGTGAATTAGAGCCGCCAAGTCTAGGAGAACAGAGAGTCCCGTGTGAGAGATGAAGAATCAAATAAAACTGAAAAATAATCTTGTACATGATAGTAACACAAAGATTTTGCAAGTCTCTATTAATCTAACTATCGTAGACAAAGAAATCTTTTCGCTAGCTAGGGTTCGTTAAGCCGACTATAATTAACCTAGAATTAGAAAGATAATTAATTAAACCGAAGGAGAAAGGGAGTTAAGAAGAAACTAGAAAGTAAGAGATACCAGATTTATAAATATCCACACCTCAGTAATGTTCATGTATTCAAGACGAGCAACGTCTGCCAAAAGCTTTAACATTCCTTTCCTACTAAATAATGATTATGCCTGTTGGCTAAGTATGTCAACATTTTTACGAAAGGACAATTGAAAACTCCAGAGATCAAGAAAATTACAGTAGTAAAAGAGAGGGAGCTCCCTTCAGTCCAACCAAAGAGAATCAACGATCCAATTTGTTTACCGCATCATTCATTCATTTAACGAGTCTAGCTTAAATTTTAGTGACTCGGTATTTGGATGGATGAGTCGGAAACTAATTGGATCATATCACAGCCTGTGAATGGACTCAAGGAAGCTCTCCCTCGATTTGTTCCTATGATATAAATTCATAATAGTGAATATAGAAGATGCTCTTGTATAAACTATAAGTTTGTATTAGTATCCGAGTATGTATGTTTGTGTATGTACGTTTGTATGGATGGATCTAGAACTCTAGCAAGCATGAAAACACGATCTTGGAAACTATGCAGCAAGATTTGGAGGAAAAGAAAGAAACCCTAGATCTTATCAAAAAGTTAAAAGCAAATCCCAATTGGATCTTTTGTCAGCAGTATGTAAGATGCAAAAATGGAAAAAGATAAAGAGTTTGGAACAAAAGAAGATGGATCAATGATATATTTACGAGAGAGACGATGAAGTATGGATGCATGTATTCGATTGATGAGGGTGATTCAGAGTTTGAATAAAAGAAACTTCTTAAGAGAGAAGGGAAGAGGCGTAAAATAAAAGATGGATGCGAGGAAATACACAATGGATACAATAAACGTAGTGATGGGTTTTTATAAGCTCTTTACACATATTTTGTACTCTTAACTGATTATTTATATATATTTTAATAACTTCATTGGAACACGAACAAAGATATTGAAAGAAACTGACAATATATATTTTAAGGCGCTAGTCCGAGTTCCCTTTTCTCATCTACAAACTTTTTAACCTATGAATACGAATTACTTTAGATCATGTAAACAATTGCTATAATATTCACCCCATTTATTTTTATATGATATATCTTATAGGATATTTTTGTTTCAATTTATATGATATTTTGATACTTTTTATGTTATACTACTAAGTTAATAAAGTAAAATACTCAAAGTTAATGTGTGTTTTTATTTTATTTGTTTTAAATAACAGTGATTAGTTATTTTATTTATCTTTTTGTTGTAATCAACTGTTTTTGATAAAAATAATTATTTTTTAATATGTGTGTTTATGCCAAAACATTATTAAAAACAGGGAGAGTTGTATTTAGAGGTAAATTCACCCTAACACATTGCTAATTTTTCTTCTAAAATAAAAATCACTATTTTTATATTTACTGGGAAAAATAATAATTTATATTTTTACTTTATATTTTTAAAAATGTTATTATAAGAAAATACATTAGAGCATCTCAACTCATTGCTATATCCACCTATAAATGTTATAATAGAGGAAAAAAACTTAAACCCATATATATTTTCTCCACTAAAATAAAAATTGCTATTTTTAATAATTATTAGAAAAATAACATTCTGCTATCACAAAGTCACACTTTTCATTTTTATAAAGTTTTTTTTTAACTTTCAAACTTTTATAATTATAACTAAAACAATTATTTTTATAAAGAAATACAGTTTTTATAAAAATAGAATCACATTTTTATTTACCTAATAGAATAAAAAAATTATGTTTTAAAGGTAAAAATAACAAAATATATTGGAAATGGTCTAACTAGTCTATGAATTTTTAGTAGCATTTGGTCTTTAAATGAATAACTCTTATGCTATTCAATTCATAATTCATTTTTTAAAAACTATTGCTTTGTTTTGAATATTCCAAATCTTGGGTTAAGTCCCCTAGGTCTTTTCTGTTTTTTTGGTTATAGAACATTTGTGGTATTTAGCATTATCGGTTTTGTTATAAATCCTTCCCTTACATAAGGTAAGTCTCTGGAGAAATGAGTTTTGTCAGTTCTGTGTCTGAAGATTTACTTTTCTTCATTCGGTTATGTATTCCGCAATATATCCTTCCTTGTGTGT
This sequence comes from Sinapis alba, assembly GCA_012274485.2. NCBI lineage: Eukaryota > Viridiplantae > Streptophyta > Magnoliopsida > Brassicales > Brassicaceae > Sinapis > Sinapis alba. The sequence goes on from MU106612.1 coordinate 28,196, forward strand.
TGATATAAAATTTCACGTGATAAAATAAAAACCCTTTGTTATTGCTGGTAATAATATTTATAAACAAACGTTACACCATACTGTTCATCAACATTCATTATCACCCTTTACTCCCATTTCTTCATGGTTTGAGGTCCTTCACATCATTAAGCATCTCTCCATTTTCTAGAAGCCAATATCCTCTATCTTATTTGGGCTCATAAATATGTTTTCTCCGCCTAATTTGTTTCGGCCACCTTTGATTTTCAAATAAAATATAGATGAGTTCTCTTTTATTCCGATCACTGTTTTGTTCGGACGTTGGATAATAATAGGGCTATAATGATTCCTCTAGCACTTGTTTTATTATTGATCAAACTCCAATCCTTCATATACATATAACTAAGGCAAACACAAACATTCATGCTCGACAGATCTTTATTCTTACAACTTTCTTTGATGAAACAAAACTCCAAATGGTTTGATCCTTGTTTTTAATTTTTATTGCAAAAACAAAACTCAAAAGAAATAAATAAAGGAATCCACTCAAAATAATAACACTTGACACCGTTATACAATCGTTGGTTTGGTTGTGATAAATCTCAGTTCTTCACGGTGGTGACATGTTTGAGAAGCATTTCGACAACATCTGTTGAAATCCTGGAAGCTTCGTTCTTCAACTGCTCGATCTTGGCATCAGTCTCCTGCTCTAGCCTCTTCACGTTTGCACCTGAATCTCCACTGGTCTGTTTTTTTTTTTGGCAGTCAACTTCTCTCATCAATAACATGATGTATAAACGAAACACATTTATGATTGCTTTCTCTTAAAATATTTTACCTCTTCGAGTTTCCTCTGGAAACCATGCTCAGTGTTGGTTTTGTGCTCAGCAACCTCTGTTTCAGCCTCTTCCTTGGCTTGCTTCAGCCTTGCCATTTTTGCTTTCAAAAACCAAAACATATATATATATACACATTCTCAACAAGAAGTTGCATTCCCAGTAACGCCTCAAACTTTGTTAATTAAAATTCACAATGAGCTCTAAGTTCTAGTCTAGTGCTACCGAACCCAAAGGCATTATTGTGAATAGAGCTTGGTTGTAATTACCGGTCCTAGCAGCGTTAACGATTTGCTGAGCTTCGTGTTCAGCAGCAAGCAGAAGCTGGATTCCTCCATGGTTACTGCTAGATTCCATGTTTTCTTCTTGAACACCTCAAAAAACTGTTTTTTTTTTTTTTTAAAAAAAGAACACCACAAACTGTTTCTGGTTTACTAACACAATAACCAGAATCTAAACCAACATTGATTACGCGGTTATCTACATCAAACCAAAAAAATCCAAGTCTACGCATTGTTCATACTACACATGAATCTAAAACGGTGATCAGATCGAGCATTAGATCAAATCATAAAAACTGTTCGAAGAAAGAGTCAAAGCACATCTGTCTAGCTCAGAATCGCAATCCAGTATTCATAATCAAAACAAGAAAAAACCTACGATCTGAATATGCTACAAACTGGTTGAAATGTGAAACGATCCATCACGATCCTTGACTAATTTGATCATCGTCTTGGATGCTTCGACTGATATATACATAGTCTCAAAATCTAGGGGGATAGAGAGAGAGAGAGAAGAAAGCTACCTGCTTCCGCGAAACTGGAGATAAAGAGAAGACGAGACGACTGAAGATTTTGATCAACGATCGCTATGTTGAAGAGTTGAAATTGAGAGATCAGATATGACTGATTGTCCTCACAATAACATGGGCCTGATCAAAACCCACTATTCTCTTTACTTCTATGAGCTTTTAAGAATTAAATGGGCTTTGAAGTGTTCAACTGCAAGCCAACCCTTTTTTTTTAAAAGTCATATGGACATCTGTTCCAACTAATCTTTTGCTAGACGTATACATCATAATTTTTTTGTCTGCATTTGTGTACCTATAGAAATTCTATGATATTATAATAACGGAGAAAAAGTTCATATATAAAGAGTTAGTTCTTTTCATCTTTTGATCATTCTTCTCATCACTCACGTTCGTTTTATACCCCTTCCGTTTTAAATCCATGACGTTTTAGAATTGTGCAGATTAATAAAAAAATTAATTTTTTATATTTTTTAAATAAAAATATTACTCCTTCCATTTCACAAAGAGTATTATTTTAGATGAATTTTTTCGTTACGAAATAAGTGTCGTTTTAGAATTTTAATGCATAATTTATTGATTTTATTTTCTAGCTTAATTTTTTATTGGTTGAAATATGATTAGGTGTATGGGTAATGATGTTTTTCTATAGAAAATATGTAAAATTAAATGTTTTTTTAATTTGTGTACAAAAAACTAAAACGACACTTAGTATGAAACAGATGGAGTATTAATTATTTACTTATATTGGTTGATCGTGAATACTGTAACTGAGGAATATGTTAATTATTCTCCACGTTTGTTGCGATTCATTGACCAAGGAGAAATAAAGATTATTGTGATGAAACCGAGGAGTGAAGAAAACAAAAACCCGAGGACAACTCAGCTCAACACGTTTATAATGGGTAGTAATGTTAACCTATCTATTAATCGTAACTAGATTTTAATCCGCACATCTGTGCGGATATTTTTCCATTTTATAAATATATTTGATATTATTACAAATATTTAAATATATAATTTCATTTTAGTGTTATATATTGTGTAACTTTATAATATTATTGTTTATATTTCTTTTCAGCATTATTAATATATAATGATTTGATTAAACCATTTTACTTTGTTATTAATTTTTATTTACTATTATTTTGTTCGGCTTATGTACAAAAAAATTATAATATGAAATAATCAAATAGAGAACCTCTATCAAAATATATTTTTTTCCTTTAATTTATATACTTTGCATATAATATATTTTTATTTTTATTTTTAATTTATATTATAGCAAAAAAATGTGTTTAAGATAATTTATAGTTATATGTTGTGTTTAAGAAAATAGGCTTTAACATATCTAATTTTAGTATTTTACAGAATTTATAAGTAAAAATATTATTTTGTTTAAATAATATAGCCATATTGTTTTAGTAAATTTGATACATAGTAATATCTAACATATTGTTTTATTAAATTTTATTGATATGAGATATTTTTTGGATGTTATGTATTAAGTTTTATGTTTTTTTAAAAAAAAATTAAGACTTCAAAATATTAGATTGCTTTAATTTTTACAACATATATAGTTAGTTTTTTCATAGTGCATTTCAAAAAGTTATTCTTTATTATCTATGATTTTATCTTTTGTAAAATTTGAGATATTATCATTTTGAGTTTAAATATTTATTTTCAAAATTTTATATTTTGTCAAGAAAACTTTGAAAAATTATCCAGTTATTTTTGAGTTTGGAACAGTACATGAATTTTGAATTTTTTTTGTTACTACATTAATATATTATTTTATAAAAAAATATTTTTTATTTTTGGTAATATTTTTTTAAAAAATTTCAACCGATTTTGTTATAACTAAAATAAAATAAATTTATAATTAAAATTTGATTGGTCATTAATATTTTAAATAAATTACTAAAATTTACTAATTTACTAATAACATATTTTTAAAATAGTACATGAACCAAAGGTTATAATATACTATTATTTTTGTATATAAACATTTTAAACAATATATTTCTGAGAGTTTCAAAATAATTAAAAATATAATATATAGTTATAGATATAAAAGTTTAACCTGTGTTAATACATTTATTTTGTATAAAATTATTATATAGTTTAAATATTTTAACCCATTAATGATGATTGATGATTTATTTAAGTGAAAGAATCAAAAATATAAATTTTATTAATTTACTTATTAAATATATTTTTATATTTAATTTATATAGCATTGCTGTCTTTATATAATACAAAATATAATTATAGAATTTATAAAAAAATAGTATAGAATTTTTATTTTGTTTTTTATAATAAAACTTTAGTTAAAATTTATATATAATAATATTATATTACTAATTACGAAATTTATTAATGTATTATTTAAAAAATTATTTACTTTTTAAGTAAGATTTTGTTAGATTCTTTTTCAACAGATTTTATTATAAATTAAAAAGAAAAAAACAAATTTATAGTTAGTTCATTATTAACATAAATAATCATTATGTCATATTAAGTAATTAATCAAATGATCCTATTAAGACTTGTTCATAGTAGATAAAAATATGACTCTATTTTAATAGAGTAGATTCGTACATTTATTAACTGGAACAACTCAGCTCAATAATCGATACTGTAATAAACTAGGATGAGATCCACTGATGAAATTATGTGGAAAATATATGTGTCGTTGTAGAGTAAAATTTTCGTTTCAAAATAAGTGTCGTTTTATAGTTTCAATGCAAAATTTATTAATTTTTTATTTTAATCTATTTTTTATTGGTTGAAATGTGGTTATGTGTATTGGTAGTTGTGTTTTTATTTTGAAAATATGCAAAATTAAATGTTTTCTTAATATATGTGTCGAAGTCTAAAACGACAACTAAAATGAAACTGAGAGAGTAATGGATACTCCCTCCGTTCGGATTAACATGACGTTTTAGTGATTTTCTTTTGTGTCAGTATATTTGACGTTCACAAAATTCTAGGTAAAAAATGATAACATATGACTTTTTCTACCCTTGTAATTAATAATCTCTAATGAAAATAATATGAAGTCAATTGAAAATTAAACACTAACGAAAGGTTATAATAGATATTACATCAAGTTCCTTAATTTATGTGCAAGGTGGTAAAACGTCAAATAAATTTGAACGGAGGGAGTATGTATCAAAGTTAGATAAAGTCATTTAGTATTGATGTCGAGAAAAAACAATTTGGGTTAAAAAATAATTTTAAGTACAAAATATAAAACCACTTACTATTGATGCTTATATTTTTAGCATACAAACATACGGTATAATTTTGTACATAATATAAAATCTATATATTGATGCTTATATATATATATATTATTTAGTCATGATATCGAGATTTTTTTTTTCTAATGGAACTTACCAAAATAGGAGTAATTGTTAGTCATAAAATTATTATTATTATATGTAGAATTAATAAGTTTTCTTAGAAAATAAAAAATTGGTCTAAGATTTATCAGCTGTCACGTAAGCAATATAAAAATGTAAGGTGCTGGCAACTTATTAAGATTAAAATGTAATTAATACTTTTTTATTTAATAATATATGATGTTTTGGTTTATTACAGTTATATTAAGAAACTTGATTTCCTTTAGAAAGCATTTTAAAAGATATAATTTAAAAATCATTCAATTAATTATAAAATAAAGATAAAATCTAATTGGATAATTAATTTTCGGTAAAATTAAAATTAACACTAAAACCTTAAAACATCTTATATTCTGAAACAACATAAATTATTCAAGTCATCATATAGTTTGAAACATAGGAAATATAAAAATATTATATTTTTTTGTATCTTCAAATATTTTATAGGAGATATAAATGGTTTTATAAGCTATAAATATTTTATTGAATTGTATGATTTTTATTATTTGAATGCACACAAATATTTATACATCTTAAACTTGACAAATAAGTAATATATGGATTTGATATGCAAGAGATAAAAACTTGATGTGGAAGTGTACTATTTGTTACTACTCTGGTAAAACATTAATTGGACCCGCAATCTAATCTATATGCTTCTAACCATATGTGTGATAAGAATGTGTTTCTCAGGTGGGCCCCAACTGAAATACCGAAAAGAAAAAGAAAGTTCTTTGTATAAACTACGTCATACATGATTACCTAACACTGTTTGTAAGAAAGTCTATGAATGTATGATCATCTCTATGACGTGACGATTATATTTTTCTTTGTTTAAATTCATTAACGTACCATGATTGATAAATACTTCGTCATCGCTATCTATTTTCCTTAAAAGTCTCCGGTCTTTGTTTTGGGTTGCAAAATTTGATTGTACTTTTGCGTGTGTTCAAAGAAAATAAGAGAAACTCTGTAAAAAAGTTGGAGATATATAAATCCACAGCAGAGAACCCCCAAAAAAGTGTAACAGTGAACTACTTTCTTTTTCAAGAAAGAAAACAATGAACTAATTTCTATTTCAACGATATGAGCCACTAATTAAATAATTGAGTAATGCTATCCGTCTGATTATCTTATCAAACTCAAAGTTGAACATGTGATTAGTTTAATATTTTAATAAGTCGTCTTAAGATTTTATTATCAAGCTATTGGTTGACTCTGTCGGATGAGAGCGATTTATAGGACTAGTAAGTAATTACTCTATTAATTTAAAAGTTGTTTAAATATTCAACCATGAAATGAGCTTTTAGCATGACCGAAACGTTATACGTCCACGTATCATTCGTCTTTAGTTTTTGTTCCCACGTGTCCGGGTCTCCATTTTTTGGTATTTTTCGCTTTGTAATTTGTTGATTTGATATAGTTGTTTATGATTCTAAATTATAAAACTTTTACCATTTCAACATGACAGACACAATACAGACAGATGCCAATGTACACTTCAACAATCAAGAGCATGGTACCACGATTTTTCTATTTTATATACTATAAACACGCATTACTTTATTTCTACATGTTATCTACTATAGACTCAAACATCTAAAATACTTAATTGCTTGCTAATTGTTAATTCTTACATATTCATTTGACCCATAGTAAAAATTGAAGACTATCCCAAACTCTTTTGACACCTCATGGTTTTACGATAATATGTGTAAACATAAGTATTCATTAATGCATGGTTTTATCTGAGACCTGACGATAATTTGAAAGCAACTTTTATATCACTGTCGTTATTTCTGTTGAACTCAATCAATTTTCTAAGTGATCCAATAACCAACCAACATTTTTATATGTTCTCATCAACCGATCGAGCATTGACATTAGCTTATTAAACGACAACACACTGAATTTGCATTGACACACTTTATTTAATTGTTTTATTAAAACATTTTATTTAATTAAGTTATTTAATTAAGTTACTAAACGGATAATCTGTCTCGAGATTATTGTACTCGATTATATTTTAAAATGGAATATATTTTTTTATTGTTAGAAAGTTTAGGCGAAACCCATATACTTTTTATACATGTACAAGCAGAACATGTATATGTTTTCTTATTTTACATGTAGAAATATATTATAATCTGGTATTCAATATTTTTAGTGAGTTTGCAAAGAATACTTATACTATTGCATTGTTGAAATTCTTTCACTATTGAATACTATAACCGATGTGATCCGATTTTTGGTGCTATATATATCAAAATTAATCTTACCATGTTTCTCAATAATATGATGATTATACATATGATATTGATTTATAAATTATTTTCTCTGTTTTACAAAGAATGTTATAATATATTAATATTAATAATTTATTATTAAACCGTTGTAATATCTTATAATCATTTAGTCACAAATGTTCCACAAACGTAATAATTTCTAAACGTTGTGCCAATCATACAAAATATTTAATAACAGTTGAAACTATAATCACCTGCATTTTTAAACTCCTGCACCCATAATCGAAACTGCTTGAACTTGTCAGGTCCATAGTACCTAGGTTCAAGTTGACCCAAAACAAATTTAACGATCAAACCGTAAATTTAATTCAAGCCATATAGTTCAAACTAAATAGGTATTTATGCTTCATATGTATTATATATATCCCATAATTACACTGGTTATTATTCTGTTACTACATTTTTTAGACATCACAGTTAAAACGTATCACAATATCTAATTAGTTTATCTTACATTTTTTTAATACTCCCTTAGTACCACTAAGATAAATGTTTTACAAAAATAAATTGTTTCACAAAGATGTATTTTTTATGTTTTCTATACAAAAATTGTAAATTTCAATAAAATTAATTGAATTTATTGAAAGACTATTGGTTAAAATGCATTGGAATTTGATAATTTCTAAAAACGATGTATGATTAATGTGTTTTCTTAATATGTGTGAAAACACCAAAACATCAATCTTAATAGAACGGAGAGAGTATGTTGTTACCAATCAAATATGGGAAAATGATCAAAATATAAAGTTCTGAACCGAATCCGATCCAAATTTTAAAGTATTTAACCGAATTTGGATTATTATAGATATCCGAATGGTACAAAATTTTCTATATTCGAAAACTATATCTGAACCCGAACCAAATCCAAAGTTACATGTATCCGAAAGTATACATATATGTCTACAAATATTAGTTATATTAGTACCTATAATAATTTCAATATTGAAAATCTTGATTAAATTTTTAATGTATTAATTATTTTAGATAATTTAGATATTATTAGTTACATATGAATATTTTTAAACATGTTTAAATATAAAAAAACAGATTTAAATCTGATCTAAAACCAATTTTTTTGGTTTATTTAAATATATCTAAAAAAATATCCGGATCTGACAAGTATCAAACTAAATCTGATTTGAGATTTGTAATTATCCTATTAATATCAATTTTCTTTTATTTAAAATATTTGATATCCAAAATACCAACCTAATACGATCTGATACATCAATATCCAGGCCTACCAGTCATAATCAATTGAAGACGTCCGGTCCAGTACATCGATTCCAGGAGAATGGTTTCATTATTTCATGTAATCCGTGTAACATGACGGATTGAACTACAGCTATCGAGATATTTATTATTCCATCTACTTCGTGAATTTTTTTTTTTTGGACAAACTACTACTTCATGAAAATTGTTATTTTCTTTTTAAATCACCTAAACAAATTGATCATGCCATTTCACGGTTTCCTAGCTGTCTGTGAAAAAAATAAGATTTTTGGGTATACTACACTTGTAGCTTTTGTAGCACCAATGCTAGAATTTTTCTCATACTCCTTCTATTTTTTTAAAGAGTGTCATTTTGATATTTTTCACACATATTAAGAAAATAATTATAATGCATTTATGTGGTAGTTATTCATCCAATAATATTTTAGATAAATAAAAATATTTATAAAACCAATGCATTTTACAATAAATATCAAGCTAAAAATATTAATAAATTATATTGAAAATTGAAAATGACACTCTTTGTAAAACGAAAATAAAACCTCAAAACGATACTATTTGTGAAACGGAGGAAGTAATAGTTTTTCTCCTAGTATTAAGATTTTGTTTTAGTTGTATTTAGAGTTTTAAGGGATATTTTTATCTTCTTCCAGCTTTTATAACTAGAGATATATTTGTTTTACTTCGATCTACTAGGTAATAGTTGTCACATGTTGTTTAACGATTTCTAAAGTAAATTTCTTTAAATGGTTTTTTACAAAACAAATCTAATCAAAAAAAATATATTTTTATCTGATTTTTTTTTATCGTGACTGCAGTTTGTTGTGATAGTGATTAACACTTGGATTGTTAAAAATGCAAACAAGATTATTTTAATATCGATATATTAGCAAAATTCAACCTAATTTAAATTTGGATTTTATCATTGATTTCTTTTAAACTTGTATTTGTCAGATCATAATTTTGGTTTATACTTCATGTTTTCTAAAAATTTATTCTTTTTTTAACGTGATGTATTCTATCAACTTATATGTTATTGTCTCTGCTAAACTATATTGAATAATTTTTTTATATAAAATAGATAAAGAAAAAAATTGAAATTTTTAGTTATGTTCTTATTATTACACTCCTTTAATTAGTATTATTTAAGTTAAATAAATTATTTATACGATCAATATATTTTGTACACTTTGTAATTATAGTAAATTAAATGTAAATATAAATTATATTAAAATTTTAAAATCATATTACTTGTGTATTATGAAAAAATATTAAAATGATTTTTTGTGAAACAGTATGTATATAACAAGTGGTGAACGATAATTTAATATGAAAGTTTAGTCAAATATTATATATATATATATATATATATATTATGAGTATTTTATGTACGAGATACAAGGAATTGCTACTGTGCTTCAAAGGTAAAACTCGATCAAGAAACTTTTGGTCAACCTCTGTCGATAGAAAAGATCTGTTAACAACGAAGCCTAATTAGTGAAGATTTACGTTTAGTAACTTTGGGTCAACTCTACGTCGATAGAAACTTTTGGTCAATTCTACGTCGATAAATATGTGTTTCATTCATGATGGCGACAAGGATACATTCACACAATTACATTTGAGATCTCTTTGCAAAGAAGTCCAACGAAAATACAGTTGTTTTTCTCTTTAGAAGGCTCTGAAAAATATGAATACCAAAAACAGAAAAGACTGTAATTTTGGCTAATGGATACAGATAAGACTTATGAATAAATTTTGGATATAAACAAATTACGGTTGATATCTCTATATACTAGAACACAACCAATTCTCGAGTTCTTGATTCTTTATATTAATACAAAAACTAATAAAATTAGTATATATATACAATAAAATTTGTAAATATTGATTCATATCTATTTTTATATATAAAACATTAAAATACTTAAATCCATTTATATACTTACAAAGATATACCAAAAGGATAATGTTAAAAACAATATAACATAAAACAATGTATCCTATAATATATTCCATACTGAAAGTTGAATACATATACATTTCCAAAAGAAAATCAACTATTTTGTTAGTTGCCAGCCCTATCTTAGAAATAATATTTTTTTTTTTGTTTTATATTATTATACAAAAGAAGAAGAAATAATTCCCGCGCAGTAAGGGGTATTATTGATATCTCGCTAGACTGGAGGCTATATAAAGAGCCCTAGTAACGGCCAGTATACTCCATCTCCCCCTCTCACTCCTACTTCTCCCTCACGTTTCTGCTTTAAAGCCTAGCTATAACGAAGAAGACTCTTCTCCGTCTTGTTTTCAGATATTTATAATTAATATCCGTGAGTATCGCCTCTCTCTATCTATCCGTATCTCCTGCATTGATCTGATTTGTGTGTATTTTCCGAGAATATCTAGAAATTTAATCGTAATCTGCTCTTCATTTGCTAAGTTTTTTTTCTGTTCCTCTCTTTGAGAACATTCATCGTAGTTTTACTTTCTCTTTCTATGTTTTCGAGAAATGCAAGAGAAGGAATACTAACTCGTAATGATTCTAATATTTGTCAGATATAAAAGGTATGGGAACGAACGATACAACATGTCCAGGACCAATGAAAGCAACCTCGAATGGAGTCTTTCAGGGAGAGAATCCTCTGCAACACGCGTTGCCTCTTCTCATACTACAGATATGCATCGTTCTCTTCCTCACTCGTGTTCTTGCTTTTCTCCTCCGCCCTCTCCGGCAACCACGTGTCATCGCCGAGATAGTGGTAACGTTTCTTTTCAGTTTAGTCTCTATCGATCCATATCTTGATTCTTATTTAAAAGTCAAAGAGGTTATCAATAATTCATTTTTTTATAAGATTTTACCAAAACTGACTTGACTTTTGATATACAAGCACTATTGTTGACGACTCTACACCAATCATAACCTTGAACTAGTCGTCTAAGATATATAATGACATACATTAGGAGGAATTTTCATCAGAATATTCACTTTTCTTCCACAAAATTCGCTGGCACGTTAAGCTTTAAGTGTATTGCTTTTCTTTATAGTTCCACTTTTCCACACGTTCCAATCAGTGTGGAAGATCTGCTTTCATTAGTTATCTATAACTTCATTAAAATCGATTAGTCATATATACATACTTTTCTTACTACGTAGTCATTGCATAAAGTTGGCTAGTCACAAATATATTCTTTGCATAAAATTGACTAGTCATAAATGCATACATTTGATTACTTTGCATATACACAATCATGCATGTTTTTGGTGTGAAAATAGAACTATATTATACACCCTATTTTTCTTAAAAAGTGCCATCCTAATATTTTTTTCTTGTTTTTGAAAAATGTCATTTTAAATTTTCAATGCAATATTTTATACATAATCTATTTCTGACATTTTAATTAACTAAAAAATATTTATTTAAAATTATTTTATTTAAATAATTAAACACTAAATTAAATAAGAGTATATTAATATTCCCTCCGTTTTAAAGTTTTAAAAAGATGCATATTCTAGAAAAAAAAATTGTTTCAAAAAGATACATTTTTATATTTTTAATATAATTTTTGTCAACTAATAATGAAAATTGTGAAATTCAAAAACATTAATTGCATTCTGTAAAGTCTTATTGGTTTAAAATTATAAAAATATAAAATTACAGAAAACTATGCATTTATAACTAAGTTTTAATATGTTTTATTAAAAATGTGAAAATTTTAAAACATATATTATTTTAAAATGGATTTAAATTGTTATTAAACACCCTCTGTACTACTTTATCACTTTTTAATTTGTATGAAATGTGTCAAAATAACATTTTTTATGAAACTTAGAGAATAATAATAAAATTTAAATAGATTTACACAGAAATACATGTTTTTGATGTAATTGAAGTTTGTGTTTAATGTTGTTGTGAATGGTGTTTTAATTAGGGTGGAATATTACTTGGTCCATCAGCTCTTGGGAAAAGCTCAAAGTTTCTCAACACAGTTTTTCCACCAAAGAGTCTAACGGTTCTAGACACACTTGCAAACTTAGGACTCATCTTCTTCCTCTTCCTCGTTGGTCTCGAGCTTGACCCTAAATCCCTCAAGCGAACCGGAAAGAAAGCACTCTCCATCGCTCTAGCTGGAATCACTCTCCCTTTCATCTTCGGCATCGGCACTTCATTTGCACTCCGTAGCTCCATTGCTGATGGAGCTAGCAAAGCTCCTTTCCTCGTCTTCATGGGCGTTGCTCTCTCCATCACAGCCTTTCCCGTCTTGGCTCGTATCCTCGCTGAGATCAAGCTTCTTACAACTGATATTGGGAAGATTGCTTTGTCTGCTGCTGCGGTTAACGACGTGGCGGCTTGGATTCTACTAGCTCTCGCGGTGGCTCTCTCCGGTGAAGGAAGCTCTCCGCTTACTTCTCTCTGGGTGTTTCTATCGGGTTGCGGTTTTGTTATGTTCTGTATCTTTGTCGTGCAACCGGGGATGAAGTGGATTGCTAAACGTTGTCCTGAAGGGGAACCGGTTAAAGAACATTACGTGTGTCTCACGTTAGGTATTGTTCTTGCTGCTAGCTTTGTTACGGACTTGATTGGGATCCACGCGCTGTTCGGTGCGTTTGTGATTGGTGTTATCTTCCCTAAAGAAGGCAATTTCGCGAACTCTCTTGTTGAGAAAGTTGAGGATCTCGTGTCGGGCCTGTTCTTGCCGCTTTACTTCGTGTCTAGTGGTTTGAAGACAGATGTGGCTACGATACAAGGAGCTAAGTCTTGGGGACTATTGGTTTTAGTTATATTCAACGCTTGTTTTGGTAAGATCGTCGGCACGGTGGCAGTTTCTCTTTACTGCAAAGTTCCTCTTGATGAATCATTAGCACTAGGTTTCTTGATGAACACGAAAGGTCTTGTTGAACTCATTGTCCTCAACATTGGTAAAGACAGAGGGGTAAGTCTTACATAAACTAACTTTTTGTAATAATTATTTGCGGATTAATCTAATTTTTTTATGTTTCTCCTCAGGTTTTGAACGATCAAATCTTTGCTATAATGGTACTAATGGCGATTTTTACTACCTTCATGACAACTCCTCTGGTTTTAGCGGTGTATAAACCGGGAAAATCTTCAACCAAAGGCGATTACAATAACCGGACGATAGAGGAAACGAACCGGTCTAACAAACCGTTACGTCTTATGTTCTGTTTCCAAAGCATAATGAACATTCCCACGATCGTCAACCTCATCGAAGCCTCTCGTGGCACGAACCGTAAAGAAAGTCTATCAGTCTACGCGATGCATCTCATGGAGCTTTCAGAGAGATCCTCTGCTATTCTAATGGCACACAAGGTTAGAAAAAACGGTCTTCCTTTCTGGAACAAAGACAAATCTGGTAACAGTTCCGACATGGTGGTGGTCGCATTCGAGGCTTACCAGAGACTTAGCCGTGTCTCGGTGCGTCCAATGACAGCCATCTCAGCGATGGCGACTATACATGAAGATATATGTCGAAGCGCTGAACGCAAACGCGCCGCTATGGTGATTTTGCCGTTTCACAAGCACGTTAGGCTGGACAGAACGTGGGAGACGACTAGGAACGAGTACCGTTTGATTAACAAGAAGGTTATGGAGGAAGCTCCGTGTTCTGTCGCGATTCTTGTTGATCGTGGTCTTGGTGGTGCGACTCGTGTCTCGTCTAGCGATTTCTCGTTGGCTATAACGGTTTTGTTTTTTGGAGGGAATGATGATCGCGAGGCGTTNAAATAGATTTACACAGAAATACATGTTTTTGATGTAATTGAAGTTTGTGTTTAATGTTGTTGTGAATGGTGTTTTAATTAGGGTGGAATATTACTTGGTCCATCAGCTCTTGGGAAAAGCTCAAAGTTTCTCAACACAGTTTTTCCACCAAAGAGTCTAACGGTTCTAGACACACTTGCAAACTTAGGACTCATCTTCTTCCTCTTCCTCGTTGGTCTCGAGCTTGACCCTAAATCCCTCAAGCGAACCGGAAAGAAAGCACTCTCCATCGCTCTAGCTGGAATCACTCTCCCTTTCATCTTCGGCATCGGCACTTCATTTGCACTCCGTAGCTCCATTGCTGATGGAGCTAGCAAAGCTCCTTTCCTCGTCTTCATGGGCGTTGCTCTCTCCATCACAGCCTTTCCCGTCTTGGCTCGTATCCTCGCTGAGATCAAGCTTCTTACAACTGATATTGGGAAGATTGCTTTGTCTGCTGCTGCGGTTAACGACGTGGCGGCTTGGATTCTACTAGCTCTCGCGGTGGCTCTCTCCGGTGAAGGAAGCTCTCCGCTTACTTCTCTCTGGGTGTTTCTATCGGGTTGCGGTTTTGTTATGTTCTGTATCTTTGTCGTGCAACCGGGGATGAAGTGGATTGCTAAACGTTGTCCTGAAGGGGAACCGGTTAAAGAACATTACGTGTGTCTCACGTTAGGTATTGTTCTTGCTGCTAGCTTTGTTACGGACTTGATTGGGATCCACGCGCTGTTCGGTGCGTTTGTGATTGGTGTTATCTTCCCTAAAGAAGGCAATTTCGCGAACTCTCTTGTTGAGAAAGTTGAGGATCTCGTGTCGGGCCTGTTCTTGCCGCTTTACTTCGTGTCTAGTGGTTTGAAGACAGATGTGGCTACGATACAAGGAGCTAAGTCTTGGGGACTATTGGTTTTAGTTATATTCAACGCTTGTTTTGGTAAGATCGTCGGCACGGTGGCAGTTTCTCTTTACTGCAAAGTTCCTCTTGATGAATCATTAGCACTAGGTTTCTTGATGAACACGAAAGGTCTTGTTGAACTCATTGTCCTCAACATTGGTAAAGACAGAGGGGTAAGTCTTACATAAACTAACTTTTTGTAATAATTATTTGCGGATTAATCTAATTTTTTTATGTTTCTCCTCAGGTTTTGAACGATCAAATCTTTGCTATAATGGTACTAATGGCGATTTTTACTACCTTCATGACAACTCCTCTGGTTTTAGCGGTGTATAAACCGGGAAAATCTTCAACCAAAGGCGATTACAATAACCGGACGATAGAGGAAACGAACCGGTCTAACAAACCGTTACGTCTTATGTTCTGTTTCCAAAGCATAATGAACATTCCCACGATCGTCAACCTCATCGAAGCCTCTCGTGGCACGAACCGTAAAGAAAGTCTATCAGTCTACGCGATGCATCTCATGGAGCTTTCAGAGAGATCCTCTGCTATTCTAATGGCACACAAGGTTAGAAAAAACGGTCTTCCTTTCTGGAACAAAGACAAATCTGGTAACAGTTCCGACATGGTGGTGGTCGCATTCGAGGCTTACCAGAGACTTAGCCGTGTCTCGGTGCGTCCAATGACAGCCATCTCAGCGATGGCGACTATACATGAAGATATATGTCGAAGCGCTGAACGCAAACGCGCCGCTATGGTGATTTTGCCGTTTCACAAGCACGTTAGGCTGGACAGAACGTGGGAGACGACTAGGAACGAGTACCGTTTGATTAACAAGAAGGTTATGGAGGAAGCTCCGTGTTCTGTCGCGATTCTTGTTGATCGTGGTCTTGGTGGTGCGACTCGTGTCTCGTCTAGCGATTTCTCGTTGGCTATAACGGTTTTGTTTTTTGGAGGGAATGATGATCGCGAGGCGTTGGCGTTTGCGGTGCGTATGGCGGAACATCCTGGTATAAGCTTAACCGTAGTCCGGTTTATTCCTAGTGAGGAGTTTAAACCGGAAAATGTTAAGCTAGAGATAACCGAAGATCAAACCGGTTCATGCTCAGGGGAGACTAGATTGGTTGATATAGAAGCTATAACCGAACTTAAAGCAAAGTTAAAAGAAGAAGAGTGTCAGATTATTTATGAAGAGAAAATTGTGAAGTGTCACGAGGAAATTTGCAAGGCTATGAATGAATATTCAAGAAGCAATCTTTTCTTGGTGGGGAAGTCACCGGAAGGTTCGGTTGCTTCGGGGTTACATGTGATGAGAAGCGACACGCCGGAGCTTGGACCGGTGGGGAATTTGTTAACGTCAAGCGAAAGTGTTTCAACGTCGGCGTCGGTGTTGGTGGTGCAACAGTATCTTGCAAGCCGTGATTCTCAGGTCGTTGGAGTGTTGAAGAACGTCACAAAGGAAGTCACGCCTGTGGAGGATATCGAGAGTCCTTAGGGAACTTTCTCTTTGGGATTCCAAGACTCGAAAGGTCCAAAAGATTGGCTTGTGCCATGTTGTAGATAATAAATCTGAATAAAATGATTTCACAGAAGAATATTTTGGTTTATACATGGTAGGTATCCGTAACATTTGGATTAAACTAACCAAGAAGTATTATAATAAGTAATCACAATTAGTCAATGTTTATAGTAGTTGAAAAAAAATAGAGTCAATGTTATAGTTTTTTTGGTTAAACAAGCAAGCTCACCATCTGGCTTGGATCCACACCATCTGACAACCGAGAAACCAATTTGTGGCTTGGATCCACACACGACGATTTCTAGTTCAGTGGAAACCACTTAACCACAATATGGAATCAATATTTATAGTTAAAACATTTAAGGCATTAAATCCTAAATTCATGTGAATTTCTTCTATCTGGTCATTGGTTAAGGTGGCAATTCAAGCTCATAATCCAATGTTTAATTTGTTAACATTTAATATTTAATGTTTAATGAGCAATGATATTATACATTTTATTTTATAATTGGTTAAATTATGGTAAGTTAGATAATTAATGATGTTTTTGTTTAAAAAATATAAGAAATTTAATATTTTCTTAATCTATGTGCCAAATCCCAAAACCTCATATATTAAAAATGGAGGGAATATATGTTTTAGAATTTTACACTTCTAAAGAAAACATATATAATTTTAGTTACCAATGCATTTTTTAGTTAACTATTCCTTATAATTTTAACCAATAAAATTTTAATAAACAAAATTAATATTTTAAAGTTTATAATTTATTATTAATTAATGTACTAAAAGTGTATTTATTCAAAAACAATGTTTTTTTTAAATATAATTTTTTTTTGGAACACAAGGAGTATTTAGCCTCATGTAGTAATGTAGATACTAGCTAGTTGGCTGATGACCAAAAATGGATCGGGAAAGGACGTAAATATTTTAGCAAATTAAACAAATTCTTCCTTTTTCCGACTACAAAAGTCATTAATTAACCATTGAGGGTATTGAATTTTGGACTCACAATCTTTTAAAACCGAAAAATCCTAAAACTTGAGTTAAATCCGGAAAAATCCAAAAAATATTTGGGTTATTCGGGTAATTCAGATTTTTTTTTGATTTTTTTTATAAATTATATTTTTTATATATTAAAATTCAAAATAATAAATCTTTTAATATATTCAAAATATTTGGATACTCGTTCGATTTTCGGTTCGGTCCCAATCGATTTTGGGTTTTTAGGTTTAAAAATATAGGAACCGTTCAGATTTTTGTAATTTTCAATTTGGATCCGGTCTCGTTTTTTTCGGTTCGATTTTCGGGTTACGGATAATATGCCCATAACTAATTTGAACATGCTGTAAATATCTAATGACTAGGCATAGTTATGGGACTCATGAAACCGAATCCAAATATAGTAAAAACTCTATAAATTAATAATATTAGATTATAATATTTTATTAATTTATAGAATTATTATTCCATAAATTTTTTTTTTCATTTTAAAATACGTTTTTATAAAATAGGAAAATATTAATTTTACTGTATATACATTAATTAAAAATTTGAAATATGAGTTTCATACGATTTTTATTATATGATTTGGTGTATATAAAATATGTTTCATACGACTACAATGCGTGGTTTTGCTACACCTTGGTGTTTAACTCGACGGAACACAAAGGTACATTGAACATAATGGGTGCAGATTTGATGATGGAGCCGACAAGAGATCTATCGGTGGTCGGTGGGACTGGTGATTTCTTCATGGCTCGTGGGATCGCTACCTTCGTGACGGATATATTTCAAGGGGCTAAGTATTTCCGTGTTAAGATGGATATTAAACTCTATGAATGTTACTAAGTTATTTATATGTGTTTTATTTTTGCAATTTTGTTTTGTTTTGTTTGTTTTTTAATGTGTTTTTTTTTTAATTCATAATTCATGTTGTCCCAACTGTTAGAAGCCGTAATGAAGAAAAACAACTTATCAAGTGGATTATGATCTATCCGTTCCAAGAGAGATACATATTTTAAAAGAAAAAAATGTTTTAAAACAATATATATTTTTATATTTTAATGCATCTTTTACCAGCTAATAGTAAAAAATTATAAATTTCAACAACATTAATTGCTTTTTAAAAGTTTTATTGGTGTAGAAATATAGGAAATATAAAAATATAAAACTATTAATTTATATCTAAGTTTTAATATGTATATAATTCTAAAATATGTATAATTTTTAAACCGAGAGAATAACTTAAAATGAAAGACGAATTTAACTCTCTTATAATAAAGAAAATGCAATATAGGTGAAACATATAACAGACTTCTCAATCTATAACTTGTGGGGTGACTATTTTGTCTCAAAACTTATCCTTCACTGTTACTTTTGTTTACGCTTTTAATCATGTGGAGGACCGGATTCATCTTTGGGAAAATTTTGTCGAAATGCAGGGGACCACCCCTGTTTCTGTCCACCTGTGGTCTGTTGTTGGAGATTTTAATCAGATGTTGCGAACTTCTCACCACTCTAACCACCAATCATCTCGTGTGGATGAATCGGGGATGAGTGATGCAAATATTGCTCTTCAGGATGCCGAGCTCTTTGAAGCTCAAGCTAAGGGGTTACCTTTCACGTGGAGGAATAACCAAGATGACAATCCAATTTCTACCAAGATCGACCATGCCTTCATCAACCAGGCCTGGTCCTTGGCATTTCCGGATTCGTATGCTGATTTTTTAGATCCCTCCCAATCCGATCATGCCCCTTGCTTTTTTCGGATGCCCTCCGCAACGAGGCGGGTAATAAAGCCCTTTAAATTCTTTCATCATGTTATGGATCACCCTGAGTACACTGAGACGGTAAATGCGGCTTGGGACTTCTCTCAGATTATGAGAACAGATCAGTTTAAACTTGTGCGCTCGCTCAAGAAACTAAAGAGACCTCTCCGAAATCTAAATAAGCGTCACTATAGTGGTATTACTCAAAGGGTAAGGTCTCAAAAGGTTAAGGTGGATGAGCTGCAACGGCTTTTGCTCACTACTCCGGATGTTACCACTGCTCACGAGGAACATACAGAAAGAAATGCACTCAACCTCTTACTTAATGCTGAGTCAAAATTCTTCAAACAGAGGTCTCGTGTTCGCTGGGCTGACGTGGGAGATAGGAACACCACCTTTTATCATCAGACGGTCTCTCAGCATGCCGCTAGGAATCATATCCACTTCCTCAAGGATGGTAACGATCAAACGATTTTTTTGCTGGACGATATAAAGGCACATGCTGCTGACTATTTCCAGGCTATTCTCGGGACTACGGATC
The DNA here is from genome assembly GCA_012274485.2 of Sinapis alba. Lineage (NCBI taxonomy): Eukaryota > Viridiplantae > Streptophyta > Magnoliopsida > Brassicales > Brassicaceae > Sinapis > Sinapis alba. The sequence continues at coordinate 48,253 of MU106612.1, forward strand.
TTTCGTACTCCGCTGCTACCGTGGAGAATTTGAGCAGCTTACTTCCTTTCCGGTGTACCGAGCTACAGCAAAACTACTTGAAACGGGAGGTCACAGCTGCTGAAATAAAGGCGACGCTATTTTCTATGCCGTTAAATAAAAGTCCTGGTCCTGATGGCTACTCTGTCGAGTTCTTTAGGGGTTCTTGGGATACTATGGGTGAAGATATAACCAAGGCAGTCAAGGAAATTTTTCGAAATGGGAAGCTCTTAAAAGACATGAACACTACGACTTTAGCTTTAATTCCAAAAATGTCGGAAGCGTGCTCGTTAGGCGACTACAGACCTATCAGCTGCTGTAATCTTGTGTACAAGCTCATTTCCAAAATCATTGCCAACAGACTTAAACCCATCCTCACTAATTGTGTAAGTCCGAATCAAGCGGCGTTTCTAAAAGGGCGCAACCTGGGTGAAAATGTTCTCCTTGCCACTGAGTTAATCAAAGACTACAACACCACGTCTTGCCATAAAAGCGCAATGCTCAAAATTGATATAAGGAAGGCTTTCGATACTGTTTGTTGGGACTTCGTGATTAAGGTTCTGGAAGCTCAGCAATTTCCGCAAACTTTTATCACTTGGATTATGGAGTGCATCTCCTCGCCCAGGTATTCCGTTGCGGTCAATGGGGAACTCGCGGGTTTCTTTCATGGAAAAAAGGGCTTTGTCAAGGAGACTCTATCTCTCCTTATTTATTCATAATGCTTATGGAGGTGCTCTCGCGCTTATTAAACAAGGCAGAAACTAATGGCGCATACCGCCTTCACCCGTTGTGCGCCGATCCCAAGATCACACACTTATTGTTTGCGGACGACCTTCTGGTCTTCTCTGATGGTTCTCGGAGTTCGACTACGGGTATTAAGGATGTTTTGGAGACGTTTAAACGCTGGTCCGGCCTCGACACTAATGAAAACAAGTTAGATATATTTTATGGTGGATATTCAAATATTCAGGAGTCTGTGCTTAGTGATCTATCTGGGTTCAAGAAAGGTACCTTTCCAACTAGGTACCTTGGCCTCCCTCTCAGTCCAAAGAAGATCTCTAAAGCTACGCTTCAACCCTTTGTCGATCGCATCACGGCAAAATTGCACTCTTGGACTGTTAAATTCTTGTCTTTTGCTGGAAAGGTAAAGATGATATACTCAGTAATTTATGGCATGGTGAATTTTTGGAGCTCGGTTTTCGTGTTACCTAAATGGTTCTATGATAAGATTGACTCATTATGCTGCGGGTTCTTATGGAAAAATAGTACAACTTCTGCGGCTGGTGCTAGGGTCTCTTGGACTAATATTTGTAAGCCTAAATCTGAGGGAGGCCTTGGCATTAGGAAGCTTGAAGACTTTGACATGGTCTTCAGGCTGAAACGTGTGTGGCTATTTTTCTCTAACTCTGGATCCCTATGGGTCTCTTGGCTCAGTAAGAACAGACTTGGCGGTAGAAGTCTTTGGCTAACAAATGATTCGCCAAGGTTCTCAAAAACCGTGAGGAGTATGCTTCAACTCAAGGACCGACTTCACGACTACCTTCGGTGCAATGTTGGGGATGGCACAACAGCTTTGTTTTGGTATGACTACTGGACGGAGTTGGGTCCCCTCTATAACATGTTTGGTCCTTCTGGCCCTAGGTCGTTAAGGATACCACTCAATGCTACCGTTTCTCAAGCGGTTAGAAATGGTAATTGGAATATCCCTCCGGCCAGATCTGAGATCGCGGAAACTCTTCAGATTATATTATCTTCGTTGGATGTCCCTAGCGATATGAAAGGTAGCGACGTTTACCTGTGGAAGCACCATTCTGGGGGTTTCGGGGCTTCTTTCTCTACTCGGGTTACTTGGGAGTTCCTTCGAACTCCTAGCCCTATTATGCCCTGGCATACTATGGTTTGGTTCAAAGAGGAGATTCCTCGATGCTCCTTTATCACTTGGACTGCCTTTCTCCAAAGGTTACCAACTCGCGATCGTCTTATTTCTTGGGGTTTATCGTTACCACCAGATTGTGTCTTATGCAATTCCGCTAATGAATCTCATGACCATTTATTCTTTGATTGTGCGTTTGCGATTGCTACTTGGGATTGTTTTTGTGGCAGGTACATGGCGTTCAGGCCCTCGTCGTTGGACTCAGTGGCTGCTTTATGCCGGGATATTCAGGGGCCCCATGCCCAGCGGGCGATTATCATTCTGAAGCTCCTCTCTCAGATCATTGTCTACAACCTTTGGCGTGAACGGAATGCCCGCATCTTCAGAGCCACATCCATGACGCAGGAGGCGTTCTTCAGGACCATCGATCGTTGCATCCGGGACAGGCTGCTCGCCCCTTCTCTCGTGTCTTCGTCGTTTCCATCTTTGCTCCAGTTGTATTTTTGGTTTCTCTCCCCTTATAGCTAATCCTACTCTCTCTGTTTGTTCTCCATCTAATAAGTTGTGCTCCACAACATTGTAAAACTCTTAAAAAATGGTATAAATCTTAACATTTGCACCAAAAAAAAAAAACATATAACAGACCATATGATTTCAAGAATTATAATGCTGGATAGGATGTACTATTTTAATATGGTCCAATGATTTCAAGAACCTTTTCTTCTCCAAGAAAACAGGGGAGACACTACATTTCACTTCCTGATTATAACCAGCTTGACCTTAGTTAGCTGATTATCTTTTTGTTCGTTTAGCTTTCCAACCAATAATTTGTAGTATTTGACTAGAACAAAACAAAAGAAGACATATCCAGTCATTACCAGACTCATATCCAAATGGTAATCAATATTCGAAAGGATATAATCAACATGTTAATGTCTCTCCCCGCCCAAACTGTAAACAACAATAATGATTTGATCCAAAGATTGATGATCTTAATTTTTTGCAAAAAGATTGATGATCTTAAGCGACAACACCACTTTTATTTGCAATCTGTTGTTTTCATGTTGCAGATTTTACGTTCTGCTTTTAGAAATACGTTTGTGCTCCGTTTTCTAAGCTCTACTAGTCTTCTCGATCTCATTCTAAGCATAAGTGTCGCCATTGACGGACACAATATATTTTGCTTGTATCCTAAGCATCTAGACAGTATTTTTCTTTGATAAATAGTATGTTATCAAAATCCACTAGAAAGAAGCCCAGCTCAGTTTTTTTTTCCTTTCAGCCTAACAAAGTAATTCAGATACAAAAAGAAAAAAACAGCCAGTACCACTTTTGGGAATTTGACTTGCTCCATTTAAAACTCAAGAACAGGGATGAGTTAATAAAAACAATAAAATATAGAAAATCTGTTTTTTTTTTCAACAGAAAATCTGTTAAATATTCAAAACGTATGCCTGATATCATTAGAGTTTAGCAAATACCTCAGAGTCTGCCAAAACAACGGCTATTAATTGACTGATGGTCTGACGAAACGTTGCGTGAGGTCGTGGATATGTGAGTGGTTGTGGTTTTAAATGTTATTAAGCAATTTATACGATTGGTATCTCAATTAAAAATTATTGTATTTATAAGATATTTATGACTAGTTGATTATGAAATATTATATTAGTTTAATAAAAAATTATCAATATTAACACATTATAACATTATAAAATATCAAAATATACTCATAAATAATAATTATCACTATATAATTAATAATAATATTGCATTTTTAAAAAAATTTAGTTTAAATGAAAATTATAATTTCAATAAAATTTATTTTGAAGATTTATGTTAGAACTTTTTTTTAAAAATAGCTTATTTCATTTATATATGTATATATTTTTATATTTTTATATATGTATATATTAATGTTTAAAATTTATAGTGGATAGTTTTGGTTTAAAGTTATTATAAAATAAAATTGATATTGTTAGTGAATTTAAATTAAAATATAAATCTATTTTATTTATTTATTTATTTTTAATATTTTAATTTAAAAATTTTAATTAAAATATTAAAAATATATATTTATAATATTTATTTACTAACCATCCGTAAACGAAATTGGTAGCGGAAACCAAATTTTAATTTATAAATTAAGTTTGGAGTGATTTAAAATAATTTATAATATTTTTTGTGATTGTTACAAAACGTTAATAACTGTTATCAACCACAAAAGTTGCGTTTACGGGTTGTAGTGAAGAAACCAGTCACACTAAGTTTGTCATCATAAATTTATCATAAATCTGATAACAACGATATCATCATACATTATTAGATTATTTATTTTAATAAAAACAAAATATACACGATATTTATCCTTGCGACTAGTGTGCATGAGCCATGATATCTTCTAAATAATGATGGGCCAACTACCCTCATTGTGGTCGATGATCGATCAGTTTATTAATTCAAAGATTACATATTGTGACACCTCAATATAATAATCTCCATTTTGAGATTCAAGATTACTTTTTAACTTGGAATATCTACAAACTGAACACATTGAGGATCAAAATGCCTAAATTTAGTTCCCGCATTCTCTTGTGTGTATTACGTGAATACATTTCTTAGTGATGGCACACACAACCCAATATTAGAGCATTTCTAATCCATCTTAATATTTACCTCTATTATATCATTTATTAGAGGCAAAATTACTTTAACATATTTTTATTTCTTCATTTAAAATAAAAATTATTATTTTGCCTCTATTATAGATGAATAAATAACATTCTTCTATATTTACTTTAAATTTAGAAATTGTTATTTTAGAGAAATACATTGTAGTGATAATAAACTCTATTATAAAGTTTTTTAGTTTAGGAAAAAAAAATACTCCCTTCGTTTCACAAAGAGTGTCACTTTGACACTTTTCACACATATTAAGAAATTGATTGAAATGTATTTATGTTTTCATTAATGTTAGCTATTTAACCAATAGAATTTTAGATAAATAGATTTATTTATAAGATCAATGCATTTTGCAATTAATATTGAGCTGAAAGTAAGTATAAATTGCATTGGAATTGTAAAATGATACTTTTTATGTAACAAGAAAAAAATGCTAAAATGACACTTAATATGAAACATAGGGAGTAGCAAAATATATTGGGAATGGTCTTAGCAGAAATTAGTAGGTTAAGTGTCCTAATCGCAATCAAATATTATAATATTTTCGTCGCAATTAGTGTGTATGAGGATATCTTCTAAAGGAGAGATGGGCCCAGTTTCCCTCGTTAACAACGTGGTCGAGGATTTATCAATCAAAAATGTACATTTCAGTGATTCATAATGTTCATAAAATAGTGTAAGTTGAAGAAAAAAAGAGAAGATTTTAGGGTGCACATTAGACGATTAAAAAGTTAAAAGAAGCGGTAGGAACCATGTCTTTAACCGTCAGCTTCACTATATAAACCAAGGCAAAATGTTATTTCATCAACCAAACCAAAACAAAACAAAACAACAAGAGAGAGAGAGAGAGAAATGGCGACGTCGGGAACATATGTGACGGAGGTTCCGTTAAACGGAACAGCAGAGAAATACTATAAGAGGTGGAAGAGCGAGAACCATCTCTTCCCTGACGCAGTTGGCCACCACATCCAAAGTGTCACCGTTCACGACGGCGATTGGGACTCTCACGGGGGTATCAAGATATGGAACTACACATTAGGTATTCATTTAATTAAACCTGATTCTCTCTCTCTATAGTTAATAACACTTTAGAGCATGTTTAATGGGGTCTTTTAAGGAGAGTCTGTTAGCGGGATTTAAGAGACGGTCTCTTAGTTTTTAATTAAAAAATTAAGAGAAGTCTCTTAAATAAGAGACTTAAGAGACGTCTCTTAATTTTTTTAGTTAAAAACTAAGAGACCGTCTTTTAAATCCCGCTAAGAAACTCTCTCTAAAAGCCCCCTATTAAACATGCTCTTATATAGTTATATATACCACACAAATGAGGTGCATTAGTTGTGACTGTTTTTGTAGTACTATGGTCGCTACTGAGAATATTATGGAGGTTTAAACAATTTATTAAGGATTTTAGTAACTTTGTAAATAATTTGGGACCTATGTTTATATTAATTTGAAAAAAAAATTGTGAACTAAGGCCATTATTATCCTCAGTCTTTTAACCGGAGTTATTATCTTGAATAAGAGATATAAAAGCCGTTTTTAGCCAAAAATGTTAAAAATATCAAATCATGAGTTAAGAACCTCGGTTAAGAGACCGTGGATAATGATGCCCTAAGACCATGATTAACCCAAGGTTCTTATGATGGGTTCTTAGCGTAATTTAAGAACCGGTTCTTAACTTTAACAAATAAAAAGTTAAGAACCGGTTCTTAAATGTCTTATTTAAGAACCGGTTCTTAACTTTTTCTTTGTTAAAGTTAAGAATCGGTTCTTAAATTACGGTAAGAATCCACCCTAAGAACCCCTGGTTAATCATACTCTAAAACCAATGTTTTAGCTGGCTATGCTCATGACTGGCTCTTGACTTATGAATATAGGTCAACTTAAAATTCTGATGTAGATAATGTATTGCATCATTGCATATATATATATATATATATATATATATTTGATATGAACCAAATTTAACTTATGAACACATTCATATAAAGATGGAAAACAGGAGATCTTCAAGGAGAAGAGGGAGATAGACGATGAAAATAAAACCGTGACGGTTAGAGGACTTGAAGGTCACGTGATGGAGCAGCTCAAGGTTTATGACCTCATCTTCCAATTTATTCCAAAGTCTGAAGATGGCTGCATCTGCAAAATCACTATGATATGGGAGAAGCGCAGCGATGACTTCCCCGAGCCAAGCGACTACATGAAACTCCTCAAGAGCTTGGTTGTTGACATGGAGGACCACGTCCTCAAAGCCTAATCAGCATCATCAGCATCACAATCCATATCATCATTATGATTTATGAACCTATGGTCGTCATTATCCCTATATGTTAAGTTGTTTCAGTTATATATTATAAATGGGATCTTGTGGAAGTTAATTTCTGTATCGTCACCATATTCCTTAGACAGATGAAGATGCCGATATCTCTTACAACCATGATACGTCATGTAAACACATTAATCACCATGCCGCTATCATCACAGATCAAACACAATTTTACTCATAAACGTCTAACTAGAATTAAAGATTTGAACTTCAGTACCCTACTATTTAGTAATTAGATAGTCCATAATAATCGAAAGATTTGGACTAATCCATGATACATTAGACTACCCAAAGTTGATTGTAATGTGTTCAAACATGTATTTATCATAGATTGAGAAGGCAAAATTCATAAAGAATATGATTAATATTTTTAGGATATGGCCAATAAATCAGGTCTCACAAAAAGTCTTTCTTTCTATTTTTTGGACTACAATTCATGGAGGATTTGCCTAAAATAAAATTTGATTTGAAATGCAAATTAGACTCTACATTCAATTAACTGAACAAAATAGTAGTAACATCTCTTCCTTATTTAAACATTCATACGTAAAAAACCAAACCCACAAATCAAAATTTGCTTTCTCACCCAGTAAGTCTTATCTCCTTTCATCATTGTTATAATGTTTTTTTTTCTGAGAAAAAACTTAAATATTAATGTTTCTTGATCTATAGATTTGTGTTTATTTTTAACATTATTTATTAATTTTCATGATGTATATATATCAATATCATACAAATTTTATTGGTATGTTTAACATATTTTGATAATTTTATTTAAATTAAAAGTTACTTTTTTTCCATTTCATTCCTTTAAAAAGTTACTATTTATGTTATAAAAATATTTATCTACAATTTTCTATTCTATTTATTTTATTCCATAATTTATATTATTCTATTAATTGGTATTCTATCTTTTAATTCCATGAATTTATAATATTTCTAAACTTGATTACCAGTTATACCCAAAGTTTCTACTCATGACGAAGATGAAACTGTTTTGTTAATAATCTTTATTCCATGAAAATATAACCGATTAAGAAATTCTTAAAATATGATACTAGTAAATCAAATTTAATTTCATATATTTCTTTGAGAAATACCTTAGAATATCTTTAAAAAAAATTGTCACAAAAATAATCTTTAAAAAAAATGATTAAAATATTTCATTAAAGAGGTAAATATATATGTATACCTCTTAGGGTTTAGAGTTAAAGAGTGAGGTTTCAGGATAAGAGTTCCAAATTTCAAAAAAAAAAAAATCAAATAAAAAAAAGTTAAAAACTTATTTAAAAATTATTTTTGTAACAAAAACTGAAAAATTAGTTATTTGAGAGAATTGTTCCACTTCTTTCTTCTATCTAATAACACTCCCGCATTTATTATTGGGTGTTTTCATGTGATGTTATTCACAAGGCTCGTATTCAGTGTCGTCAACCACAACCAATTGGATTCCTCTAGCTAGTTGATCCAATTATAGATCTCAACAATGATGAATGCCCATACAGAGTAATATACGGAAAATAATACTACCAACTTATATCGCTATTAGTATGTTCATTGTTCAATTATTGTCCACAGATACATACTGCAAAAGCATGAAGAAAGTATAATCACTAATTTCTTTTTGTTTTTATTTGTAGAGTAATACTATGCAAATCATAATGCAGCTCGGAAAAAAAGATTACAAGGACTATTTAATGCATTTCCATGTCAGGAACTGGATCAAACTCGATATATAATTTTTATTACATTTATGGACCGAATGATAAGCTGCAATAAACATTAATTGTTCCCACCATCTCGACTTTTAAATTACTAGAAGTACTGATTTTAGATACATTTTCCTGTATGAGGCACACATTTCAAAATTAGATTCGGATTATGACACCATAATTTTTGAAAAAATAAAATCACAACTTAATTCAACCGGACTGACTAATTTTTATCCAATATGAATAAAATTGGTAAAAGTTACTGATTGGTGAAATTGGAGAAAACTTTGACATTCAAATTGAAAACAATTTCACTAACCAAAGGTGTATTTATTCATGTTTTCAAGACGCTTTGTAAACAAGTGAAAAACAGTCGTTCTTAAATCTTTATTTGTATCCGCTACGGATGCATGTCAATTACGTTAAATTATTGTTTAATTCATGGCGATATATATGTATATCTCTCTTGGTGAATACTCCCTCCGTTTCTAATTAATCCATATTCTAGCAAAAAACATTGTTTTAAAAGGTTACATTTTTTACCTTTTTCATTATAATTTTTATTAGGTAATAATAATAAATTGTAAATTTTAAGAAAATTAATTATATTTATTGATTTTTGATTGGTTAAAAGTTATAGAAAATAACTAATCACAAAAAATTATACATTTAATGCTAAAATTTAATATATTTTATTAATATGTGTAAAAAACTTAAAACATGTAACAAACGGAAAGAGTAATATGTATGGGCATGATTGATATTAGGCCAACTACCCGCATGAATAACGTGGTCGAAAATTACTAACTAACTAAAAAAACACACATTTCTAAAAAGACAGTGTTGGTTTGAAAGGAAGAAGAGAAGATTCTAGCATGCACGATCAATGATTAAAATAAAGCGATAAAACCCGTATTTTAACCTTCATGTTCACTATATAAACAGTGGCGAGGACGTGCGTTATTTCATCAACCATCACAACACAAAATAAACGAGTAGAAGCTTTAAAAAAGAGAGAGAGAGAGAGAGAAATGGCGACTTCAGGAACATACGTGACGGAGGTTCCGTTGAAAGGAACGGCGGAGAAACACTACAAGAGGTGGAAAAGCGAGAACCATGTCTTCCCTGACGCCATCGGCCACCACATCCAAAATGTCACCGTTCACGAGGGAGAATCTGACTCCCATGGTTCTATCAGGAGCTGGAACTACACATGGGGTATGCATTTACTTTACTTTTTTTTCTCTCTTCTTTGGTCAAAATAATAGTCCATTCATTAGCAACAGTTCAAGCAGTTAAATATATATTTAAAAGTGCACACAAACATACTGCTAATTAAGAACATGATTAAAGAGACACACTCTAATGAGATTCTTAGAATATGATTTGACACTTTTCTACTAAGAGACGTATTTTATATCTCTTATTTATGATACATTTTTACTATTTCTTAATTAAAAGCTAATAGACGTATCCTAGAATACACTAAGATACCCTTCCTAAAATACTCCATTAATCATGGTCTAACGTTTGCGTTTATAATTAGCTATGGATTTTTCTTTGAAAATTCTAACATTATTGATTCATTCACATTAAACAGGATAGCAAAGGCAAAATAGGCAATCAAGGTCATGGCTAGTTAACATATGTCGAAATCCATCTAGATTTGTTTGTCTGATTAAAGAACATATTTAAATGACTTCAACAACCTGGGCAGACTATTTAAATGAAAATTGATTGTGAACATATAATAACACATACATATCCTTATGACTAGCTAGTATGATTAGTCAGATGTTGGAAATTTAATTAACGAAGATATATATATACACATGTATGTAAAGATGGAAAGGAAGAGGTATTCAAGGAGAAGAGAGAGGTAGACGAAGAGAAGTTAACGTTGACGTTAAGAGGACTTGAGGGGCACGTGATGGAGCAACTCAAGGTGTATGATGTAATCTACCAATTTATCCCCAAAACTGAGGATACCTGCGCCTGCAAAATCACTATTGTATGGGAGAAGCGCAACGATGATTCTCCTGAACCAAGCACCTACATGAAATTCGTCAAGAGCTTGGTCGCCGACATGGACCACCACGTCAACAAAGCTTAATCATTATCATCATGATTATGATCACCATCATCATTCATCAATGTGTCGATTTACTTATTAAGCTGTTTTCCAATATAATAAAGTGCCTCTGTACGTGCATGGAGTTTCATTTCTATGTAATTGTTTGGTCTTGTAAGATGGTTTGATATGTTGTTATGGTCATTAATATCGAGTTCGATGTAATGATTCTTAAGAATAATGTACGTTCTTCACTTATCTATTTCGAGTTGGATGAGCGTGTTTCCTTTTTCTTTTGTAAATTAAATATAAAAACGGCTGTTTCGATGATATGCTGAGAAAGAAAAGCACAATAGTTTTATACTTATTAACCAATATTGATCATAAAAAGTGTTCGAACAAAACAAACAAAAAAATAAAAAGTGATACATAATCGCAATCACGTGTACGATATAAAACTGCATGATTGTAATTAATACTTAAGCGTTGACACGACCACAACCTCCAAATTAAATATATATCATCCAACATCGGAGTTTCCAGGCACATCAATTTTAAATTGTTTGGTATCTAGCCAATCCGTTAAGTTGTTAATGTTATGTGTCCATGGCTGGCCTATGCAGTGTAACTACCTATCATACAAGGGGATGCTATGAACTTAAGTGCATGGATGGTCGGCCTAAGGTCACAGCCACTAGGGACCATGCAGTTGATTACATTTATTGATGAGAAACATACATAGTGTATTTGAATATATGAATTATTCTTTCTTTCTTCTAAAACGTACATTGAATCTATATTCCATAGACATAAACCGCAAGAGTATAATACTTTAGGGGTAGACGCATGATGAATATTCTGAAGTGTATGGTATTTTTATAATCTGCTTTGTTTTGTACAAATCGTCATTATTTGTAAGTTTCATATTCATTCCTATATTAACTAAATATTTTATGAAAATTTATCCGTCTATAAAGTAATTGTTATAATATATATATAAAAACAAAATTTAGACAAAACATACTAATGTATTTCTTCATTATCAATTTATCCCCTAAGCTTTTGCTGGACCATATGTTTCAGGTCATTATGGGCCTAGTCAGAGAATAATACACAGGCCCATTAAGAACCCATTCGAGTAACTGGAGAAGTCTAGCTTCCGAGAGGTGCTCGCTCCTCCACGCCGGAGTCGTTGCTAACCGGTAAGCTTTCCTCTACCATTCTTCTTCGTCTTCCTTCTATATTAGTCTTTTGAAATTCGATCTTAGCTTATGTTCTTGTCCTGCCTGTGATTGTTGAATTATCTAGAGAACAAATCAAACTCAGCCTCTGAGATTCATCGCTTGACTTTACTTGGCGTTTTTGAAACCTCTCAGGTCCTTTTCTTTTTCTTGCAGGCAAACACTTTCTCTCTCAAAGATGGCGTTTTTTCGTCTAACCCGTGTTTCACGGCGGTTGTTGAAGTCATCCGTCTCGGCAACTCCATCTTCTAGTTCTGTTTTCCCGTCTCAACAACATATATACTTGTCAAAACCCGTTACCACTACACGGCATTACATCAACTCTTTGCTTAACTATCCTCTATGGAATCATAACTACGATGTATTGAATAAAGGGACAGACTTTCATCATGAAAAGCTTCTTGGTGTTGGCTGGAATTATAAGTTAGTAGCTGGAATGTCTTCGGTTGTGGAGGGGAATCCTAAGAAAGATGACAAGGAGGAGAGTGGTGGTGTTGGTGTTAAGGAAGCTTCTTGGGTTGATTTGTATTTGCCTGAAGGAGCTAGAGGTTATGCTAAGCTTGCTCGTTTGGATAAACCCATTGGGACTTGGTTGCTTGCTTGGCCTTGTATGTGGTGAGTTGAGTGTGTCTTCTCCTTTGGATAATGTAGCTTAGAGATAAGTGAATAGTTTCTGAGTTTCGACCTTGCTTGTATAGGTCAATTGCGTTGGCTGCTGATCCTGGAAGCCTTCCAAGTTTTAAAATGATGGGTTTATTCGGTTGTGGTGCACTACTTCTCAGGGGTGCTGGATGTACTATAAATGATCTGCTTGACCGGGACATTGATACAAAGGTCAGTTTATTCCTCAACAAAGATAAATGATGTCAAATATATAGATCCCTTTACATATAAACTATGGTTTCTGTGACTATTCTGCTTTGACATCTTGAAGTGCTCTTGATACACGTATTCCGGATCAATTCATGCCAACATTTGATCAAGCATTTTCTAGTCACATCTCACATTTTATACTGATTGCTTTGTCCAAGAAGACAAAAGACTTAAGTGAAGGTGGAATATGTTTTTTGGTTGAAATGTTAGGGTAGTAGTTTAAGTAGCTACACAACTATATAATATTTGATGCTCAAGATTTATATGATTGTTTAGTTTTAGATTACGGTGCCTGAGAAATTGCTTCTTTCTTAATCCAGGTTGATCGTACAAGATTAAGACCTATTGCCAGTGGTCTTTTGACACCATTTCAAGGGCTTCAGTTTCTTGGGCTACAGTTGTTTTTAGGTTTAGGGATTCTTCTCCAACTTAACAATTACAGGTTTGTGCCTTAAAAATTGCGTGTATGCAAGTGTTTGTTTCGATTCACAAACACATGTGATTCACTAGATGTAGTAAACTTCTGAACACATAATACGTTCCGTTTAGTTTTGTGTTTAACTTCAATTCTTTCTTTCTTTCTTTTTTCTTCTCCTGCAGCCGTGTTTTAGGGGCTTCATCTTTGTTACTTGTCTTCTCCTATCCACTTATGAAGAGGTTTACATTTTGGGTAATTTAAATCCATTCTCAAATTTAGTCTATATTTTTTTTTCCTTTTTGATCGATTCTTGGGTTCTTATTGCAGCCTCAAGCATTTTTAGGTTTGACCATAAACTGGGGAGCACTGTTAGGATGGACTGCAGTTAAAGGAAGCTTAGAACCAACTATTGTTCTCCCTCTTTATCTCTCAGGAGTCTGCTGGACCCTAGTTTATGATACTATTTATGCACATCAGGTATAATTTGACTTTGTTCTTAAAACCATTTTGTTTGTTCATGAGCTAGTGTGAAAGAATGGGTTAATTGTATTTATCCAGGACAAAGAAGATGATGTGAAGGTTGGTGTTAAGTCAACAGCTCTTAGATTCGGTGATAATACAAAGCTTTGGCTGACTGGATTTGGCACAGCATCCATGGGGTTGCTTGCACTTTCTGGACTCAGTGCAGATCTCGGTACTCAATGAACTTCAGAACGTTACTTTTTGTGGTTCCTTATTCCATCTACATTCTTTTAAATCTTTTATTGTTTCTTGCTATAATATGATTAAGGGTGGCAATATTACGCGTCACTGGTGGCTGCATCAGGACAATTAGGATGGCAAATAGGCACAGCTGACTTGTCATCTCGCACTGACTGCAGTAAAAAGTATGGTTTCTTTCTTCTGTCTGAATCCAATATGTTGCTTGGCTTGGAAAACTAACACCTTTATGGTTTTGATGTTTCGACAGGTTTGTGTCGAACAAGTGGTTTGGTGCTATTATATTCAGTGGAGTTGTACTCGGAAGAACTTTTCAGTAGAGATGTCTTTGTTACTGAATGCTCACGAAGGTGTTCTCGGAGTACGGTTCACCTATGCCTATATGTGAAAATGGAAGTATACTTTTGAGACTTTGCGAGTGAAATAGAGGACATGTTTTTGCTACTAAGATTCCAAAACTTGGAAGAGGACATTGTCAGATATTCTGAAACTTGACTCTTCTCATTTAGTTTCTAGTTTTGTTAATATGAATTGGGATTCATGTCTTTGTTTACTAGGAGGTTTGTTTATCCATACTCATTCAAAGCGTTGACAGAGTAACCCTCTGGACAGACTTGCTTTAAAGATAGTTGTAGTCTCTATTATATTTATTTGTAAGTTAAGAGTATTATCTTCCCCAATTGGTTGTAATAGATTTATTTTCAATCTCAAATTGCAAAAAAAAATATTCCACAAAAAGTAATTTTCTAAAGTTTTTATTAGCTAATATTAATAAATGATATTACTTTAGTTGAGATATATTTGTAAATACTATCGGTTCATAGATATAAAAATGTTTTAGTGAGGAAAAAAATATATTTAAGAACAAACACTAATTACTTCTTAATTTTTGTAAAAACTCCATCACATCAGTGGTATAAAAAAGGTGTTTCAGTGAGAGGAGAAAAATACTATTTAAGAACAAACAATAATTATTTCTTAATTTGTGTAAAAACTTCATAAAATAAAATCTTTCTATTAAGAAATAAGAAGAGGGTTAGTATTAAAATACAAATAGAGAGGATCATACTTTTTCCAGTGATTAATTTTCTTCAAAATGGTGGAAATAATTAAAAAAATACGCGGTTTAATTGGTTCATCTCTGAGCCAATGAAAACGTGCCACGTAGTCTCCACTCCCCGTGTTCGATCTTCGGACATAGAAAGGCCATGAGAATCGGAGATCCTTGTCTCTCTCTCCATTGACTTTATTGACTCAGAGAGAAAGAAAGCTCGACAATGGGACACAGACACAGCAAATCCAAGACCTCCTCCTCCTCCTCTTCCTCCGGCAACGTCGTCCACCATGTCAAACCCTCCGGTGAACGCCGCGGATCCTCCGGCTCCGGTTCTGGACCCGTCAAATCCTCCTCAGGCTCCGGAACCGGCGGATCCCGGTCCAACGCATCTGCTCAGCAGAACGGTCGGATCCTAGGCCGGCCGATGGAGGATGTCAAGGGAACATACGACTTCGGTAGCGAGCTCGGTCGTGGCCAGTTCGGAGTCACGTACCTTGTCACTCACAAAGAGACCAAGAAACTCTTCGCCTGCAAGTCAATCCCCACGCGCCGCCTCGTCCAAAGTGACGACATTGAAGATGTTCGCCGTGAAGTCCAGATTATGCACCATCTCAGTGGTCACCGGTAAATTCATTTTTCCAATGCTTTTTTGAGATGGTTCAGTAGTGAAATGTCTAATGAGAACATATGTTGGAAATGGTGAATGCTATTTTTGTTAGGAACATAGTGGACTTGAAGGGAGCTTACGAGGACAGACACTCTGTGAATCTGATAATGGAGCTGTGTGAAGGAGGGGAGCTTTTCGATAGGATCATAGCTAAAGGTCATTACTCTGAGAGAGCCGCTGCGGATTTGTGCAGGCAGATGGTGATGGTTGTGCATAGTTGTCACTCTATGGGTGTGATGCACCGTGACTTGAAGCCTGAAAACTTTCTCTTTCTGAGCAAAGATGAGAGTTCTCCGTTGAAAGCTACAGACTTTGGTCTCTCTGTCTTCTTCAAACCAGGTTTTAAACAGGCTATAGATGCACTTCGTTACTTGTAGTTTCTACATCCATAGTAATCTTGATCCGTTAATGCAGGAGATAAGTTTAAGGATCTTGTTGGAAGTGCATACTATGTTGCTCCAGAAGTTCTACGCCGGAACTATGGACCAGAGGCTGATATCTGGAGTGCCGGTGTGATTCTGTTCATCCTTCTCAGTGGTGTACCACCTTTTTGGGGAGGTACTGCCTTTATCTTTGATTGAGAAGAGAGTTTGGTTTGAACAGTGTACCGTGAATGCATAGTTATCTGTGTTCATCTGTACAGAAAATGAGACAGGGATCTTTGATGCCATTCTACAAGGAAAGCTTGATTTTTCAGCTGATCCGTGGCCTGCTGTATCTAATGGTGCCAAAGATCTTGTGAAGAAAATGCTGACATATGACCCTAAAGACCGGCTTACAGCTAGTGAAGCGCTAAGTAAGGAACACTTGGTAACATGTTTTGATGATTAAACATTTGGTAACATGTTTTTTAATACCAACGCAGACCATCCGTGGATTAAAGAAGACGGAGAGGCGTCAGACAAACCGCTTGACAATGCTGTGTTATCCAGGATGAAACAGTTCCGAGCGATGAACAAACTCAAGAAAATGGCACTCAAGGTAAGTAAACAAGAACACTATTAAGTAAAACCAACTGCCATTAGTCTTTTTTTTTGGTTCTTAAGTCAATCTCTTGTTTCAGGTCATCGCAGAGAACCTATCTGAAGAAGAAATCATTGGTCTGAAAGAGATGTTCAAAGCTCTAGACACTGATAAAAACGGAATAGTCACCTTGGAGGAGTTGAGAACTGGTCTCCCCAAACTTGGCAATAAGATCTCTGAGGCTGAAATAAAACAGTTAATGGAAGCAGTAAGTCCTTTGGTGTTTTCTCTCCCTGCAAAAAAAAAACAAAAGCTGATAAAATCTTTATAATTGGTTTGGTTTAGGCTGATATGGATGGAGATGGATCAATAGATTACTTGGAGTTTATATCAGCAACAATGCACATGAACAGAATCGAACGTGAGGATCACTTGTACACGGCTTTCCAATACTTCGACAATGACAACAGCGGGTAATAAGAACATTCTTCTGTAACGCTTACTCCCTCTTCTTTAAGAAGCTGATAAAGTCTCACACTTTGGATCTTGATTTGTGTTATTTAAGGTACATAACAATGGAAGAACTAGAGCAAGCCATGAAGAAATACAACATGGGTGATGACAAGTCCATCAAAGAGATCATTGCTGAAGTAGATACCGATCGTGTAAGTAGACTAAACACATTATTAGTTGGTTTGATCCATTTGTTTTCTTGACACCACTCTCTTATGTAAACCCAAATCTCTTCAGGACGGAAAAATCAACTACGAAGAATTCGTGGCGATGATGAAGAAGGGACACCCAGAGTTGGTGACAAACCGACGCAGAGTCAATATGTAAAACGACAAATCTCTTTTCTGATGAGAGATCTTTTGATGTTTGGTTTGTTTTGCTTCTTTTACTTCAACTTAGCTTTGTTTGGTTTTTGTTAACAATAATGTTATTTTGTTTCCTGCAATCTATCTTTTATCAGCAACACAACACAGCTACTACGTTGTATTAAAAAGCGCCATATGCAGGTTTGCATATGATGAGAGATTCTAATCGCATGTCCTCTATCACTTGATTAGTGTATGATTGAATTATATAATGAACCATGTCACTATTCTAAAGGAAATATTAAGCTAGCTACACTGTGGTGCAGTAGTTTTACATTGATGATCCGACAGATCCGATCGTATATACTCCTTCCCTTTTTTGTATTTCTTAACATTTTAGATTTAAGTACACATTGACCCAAAAAAAAAAATTAAGCACACATAAAATTTTCTTTTAACAAAAACAAACTATATATCCGAACATAATTCAATAATTAATAAAATAAAAGGTTATAAAACTTTTTCAAAATCACTAAAAAAAAAAAGATTTTAAAATATATTGACGATATTTTTCTCACGAAAAATAATTAAAAGAAGGAAAAAAACAAACAACTGAAAAATGTATATTTCTTATTCCTGTCCGAGAGATAATAAACAATAAACGATGATCGACAGCTTCCCTCTAGATTCGATTCCGATTCATCTCCTCAGAAACCAGTCTCTCTGACCATCAACGATCCTCCCTAAAACGACGCCGCATCGTACTCTCCGGCGGCTCGGAAATCATGGTACGTTGATCCATTCCATTTCTTCTTCCTCTGCACTCTTAAACCATTGCGTAATTACAATCGCGATGAATAGATTCCAACCTTTTTTTCTCAATCTGGATAACGAAATCGAGACATCGTGATAGTATAATCGATTCATTCAACTGAGAATCTGAGCGTTCGCCAAGCATCTGTGTGTGTGTTTGTGATTGTGACGAGCGTGTTCGTCTTGAATCAGGCTGATAGGAGAAACCGATGTAACCAAGTCCTGCTTCTAGCGTATCAGAGCTTTGGCTTAGTCTTTGGAGATTTGAGTATCTCTCCTCTCTACGTTTACAAATGCACATTCTACGGAGGATTGAGACATCACCAAACCGAAGATACCATCTTCGGCGCCTTCTCTTTGATATTCTGGACCATCACTCTCCTTTCACTCATCAAGTACATGGTCTTTGTTTTAAGTGCTGATGACAATGGTGAAGGTAAAATAATAAGCACATTGGTTTTGCTTATTGAATATTTAGATAACATTAAATTATTGAGTTTCTCTGTGTTTTGCAGGAGGGATCTTTGCTTTGTATGCTTTGCTCTGCAGACACGCGAGATTCTCTTTGCTTCCGAATCAGCAAGCGGCTGATGAGGAAATCTCCACCTACTATGGCTCTGGTGATGCTACTAGAAACTTGCCTAGCTCTGCTTTCAAAAGCCTTATTGAGCGGAATAAAAGATCCAAAACAGCTTTGCTTATCTTAGTCTTGGTCGGAACTTCCATGGTGATTACCATTGGTGTCCTTACACCTGCAATTTCAGGTAATCAGGCAAGGGGCCCTTTACACCTTCCTTTATCTTTTTCCATGGTTTAGCAATCTAACACTATATCCTCTTGTAGTCTCTTCGTCTATTGATGGCCTTGTGGCGAAAACAAGTCTGAAGCACAGTAAGTAATATCTTTCACACTGATGTATATACATTACGTCATTGTTTATTTTATTCTTTTTCTTTACGAAATGTGTTGCTTGCCTAGGTACTGTGGTTATGATAGCATGCGCTTTGCTGGTTGGACTTTTTGTTCTGCAGCACCGTGGCACAAATAAAGTTGCTTTTTTATTTGCACCTATAATGATTTTGTGGTTGTTGTCGATTGCAACTGTTGGCGTATACAATATTGTGACTTGGAACCCGAGTGTATACAAGGCTTTATCTCCCTACTATATCTATGTATTCTTTAGAGATACGGGTATAGATGGATGGTTATCCCTTGGAGGCATTCTTTTATGCATCACAGGTAATAGTCATTTATGTTATGAAAATAAGAAATAAGACTCGACAGGTTTTCATGATATGTTATGTTTCATCTCGACGATTTGTCTAACTACAGGAACGGAGGCTATCTTTGCTGAACTTGGCCAATTTACCGCTACATCTATACGGGTAAGTTGAGCAACTTATTTAGCTCCTCAAATCATGTAGCAGAAACTTCTTCGAAAGTTTCTTCAGCTAGCTTTAGGAATTTCATAGTACAGTTGCTAAAAGAATTTGAGTTGCTAAGAAAATCCATAAGCAATTGGTCACGTATATTTGGGACTTCAGTCTTGACCCAAGGAATAAGAAAAATTATAATACACTATCACAATCTGGTTAGTGTTATAGTTATCTTACAGTCTTATTGTTCTATACAGTTTGCGTTCTGTTGTGTTGTTTACCCGTGTCTGGTGCTTCAATACATGGGCCAAGCTGCGTTTCTATCAAAGAATTTTTCTGCTCTACCTACAAGCTTTTACGATTCCATTCCAGGTAATCATTTGGTCAATCTCCATTTCACGTATCTTTCCTCTACTCCTTACAATCTTTATGAATCGCTGCAGTTTTTGGATTATTCCATCTTTACTGTTGAACTGTTTTAGTGGTGTTTTTACGTGGTGGATTTTTAGATCCAAAGCTTCTGATTTATCTTTTCTGCATGTAGTATGACTACGCGTTCATATACTCTTTGCTTGTGTAGTTCTGTTGTTATATGTGTTTTACCCTTGTTCTTCAGATCCATTTTTCTGGCCGGTTCTCATGATGGCTATGCTGGCTGCAATGGTCGCAAGCCAAGCAGTCATATTTGCCACCTTCTCCATTGTCAAACAATGCTATGCATTGGGATGCTTCCCGCGTGTGAAGATTGTTCACAAACCAAGATGGGTCCTTGGCCAAATTTACATCCCTGAGATCAACTGGGTTGTCATGATTCTCACCCTCACTGTTACCATTTTCTTCCAAGACACTCGACACATAGCTTTCGCTTTCGGTAAGGGCTTAACCTTCCATCAAACTATAGCTTTCATCTTCTATCATTAAGCTAATCCTTTTACTCTCCAGGGCTCGCCTGCATGACTCTAGCCTTTGTGACAACTTGGTTGATGCCTCTCATCATCAACTTTGTCTGGAACCGTAATATCGTCTTCTCCGTCCTCTTCATCCTCTTCTTTGGGACCATAGAACTCATCTTCTTTGCATCAGCATTAGCCAAAATCCCTAAAGGAGGTTGGATCACTCTCTTACTTTCCCTCTTCTTCACCTGCATCACATACGTATGGCACTATGGCAGTAGAAAGAAGTACCTATGCGACCAGCACAACAAGGTCCCTATGAAATCAATCCTTAGCCTCGGCCCGAGCCTTGGGATCATCAAAGTCCCCGGGATGGGTCTTATCTACACAGAGCTCGCCAGCGGTGTTCCCGCCACGTTCACTCACTTTCTCACAAACTTGCCAGCATTCTACCAAGTTGTTGTGTTTGTCTGCTGCAAAACTGTCCCCATCCCTTACGTACCGCAGAAAGAACGCTACCTTATCGGCAGGATCGGACCAAAAACATACAGGATGTACCGATGCATTATCCGAGCAGGCTACAAAGACGTGAACAAGGACGGAGACGACTTTGAAGATGAGCTAGTGATGAGCATCGCTGAGTTCATCCAGCTAGAATCCGAAGGCTACGGCGGCTCAAACACTGACCGGTCCATCGACGGTCGCCTCGCTGTCGTGAAAGCCTCAAACAAGTTCGGTACAAGGCTGTCTCGGTCTATATCCGAGGCCAACATCGCAGGCAGCTCGAGATCACAGACAACAGTAACAAACAGCAAATCCCCGGTTCTGCTGAGACTGAGAGCAGAGTATGAGCAAGAGCTTCCGAGGCTTAGCATGAGAAGGATGTTCCAGTTCAGACCCATGGACACTAAGTTCAGACAACCGCAGGTGAAGGAGGAGCTGTTTGATCTGGTGAACGCCAAGGACGCGGAAGTGGCTTACATCGTCGGACACGGTCACGTGAAGGCGAAGAGGAACTCGGTGTTTGTGAAACGGCTGGTGGTAAACGTGGCTTACTCGTTCTTGAGGAAGAATTGCCGGAGCCCAGCTGTGATGCTGAATATTCCTCATATTTGTTTGATTAAGGTGGGCATGAACTATTACTTGTGAGTGAGTGATTACAAGAGTGTCTATTTCTAAAATGTCTGTGAGGTTTTGTTGTTTTGTTTGATGGTTCGAGTTTCACGAATATGGATATGGTGAAACCAATACGTTTTTTCTTTTGTAATAAGAATATTTTTTTCACGCCGAGTTTTTTAAAAAGATTTTGAAATTTTGGTAAGCTAGACTTGGTTAAGTTTGAAAGAAATTCGGTGATCATACAAACATAAATATAAGCTACTATCTGAAGACAAACGAAAAGCTGTGATGGTGATCTCTGATTCAAATTGATGACTAAAATTAAGGTTTAAGAAAAAAAGGAACTGTCAGAAGTGGGATTTGAACCCACGCCCTCTCACGAGGACCAGAACTTGAGTCTGGCGCCTTAGACCACTCGGCCACCCTGACTGCTGCATGTTCTGACACAAACATGTTTATAGTCGTTTACTTTAAACTTTATTATGAAGGACCAATTCTCCTGTTCGGATGATCACTTTTCATGGGAATATGGAATATGGTTGACAGAACATCATCGAATGCAAAAGGTACGTATCCACCAAATCCTCCTTACCAATGTTTGGAACAGGTTTTGATTGAACAAGTAATTATTGCAAAAACGTATAAAGCTTTTTGCAGCAACATATTCCGACCAACTCGGTAGAAAAGGTGAAGATCGGAAACAACAACTGACTTATGTGCAAAGACAATAAAACCTCGAAACAAGAGATTTCAAAACTGAAGATTCAAATAGTCATATCGAGGTTTAGAGAGAAAAAGAACCAACACTAATTGTATCCCTTCCACGTTCACCAACAATGACAAAAAAAAAACGAAAACAAAACAAAGCGGGGAAATTCCACGTTCATTCACAAAACATATTAAAAGATCTAACATAAAGCTTCAACACCATTTCACAACACCCTTTTCTTGCTATCTGACGAACTCGATCACCATTTTGTAAAACCCTAATCTTTCTTCTTGTTCTTCAACGGGCCCAATGGGATCTTGCTCAACACCTTCTCGTCCAACACTGCATACTGCTTCTTGATCTCGATCATTGCTTTCTCACCTAATGGGTCGACCTTGTCTTCGTACTTGTCGTATACAAGAGGAACCGTGAAGAGCAGCACAAGAGCTGTTGCAGATGATTAAAAAAATTTAGTCATCAGGGTGAGACAAGAGAAGCAAACCACTAACACGTTATGGAAAGATTAAGTAATTACCTATGTATGCCAATGTCAAGAAATTGAACCAGCCGCCCAAGATTGATAGAAACCACAAGCCGGCTATAGCCTATTCAATCCAATAACATATATTACTGTTAAACATCAGGATTAGAAAGCGTTCAGTTTCTACTCAGCACAGTTTGACTTACACAGAGGAATTTCTTGAGATCCCTTCCAGACGCAATCTCACGAAGAGAAGAAAATCCACGGTTGATCTCGATTCTGAGCCCAGATGCAAGCTGAAGGATAGGCTCTTCAGGGATATGAACTTCAGGTATCTTTGGTGGCGACCTAACAGAGAACCAATCAGCAACATTTGAGAAATGAATCATATCAAGCTGAGAATCGCATACAACTTTATGATCATCAACTTACTTGTTGATGAACATGGTTGCATTAGACCAAAGAAACAACACAGCGAGCACAACAATCATCACGTGGCAAAGCAAAGTGAGAAGATGATACTCCATCAATTCAAACAGAACCCATGCGGCTGTAGCACCACCAAGTACACCACCAGACATCTTCTTGTCCTTCCACATGAATATATCCGCCGCTGCAAATACATACAATCATCACATCATATTGAATCACTCAAACATTATAAAGCATGAAACTTTATACACAAAACCACAACTTTAAGCAAACCCAGATCCAAAAAAACAGATCCAAACCACACGAAAGCAAAACCAGATCGGAGCAAAAAACGTACGCTTTCCACCGCCGAGAACCTTATGAACAGGCTTCTCCCTTCCGAACAAGCGGTAAACTTTCGATTTCATAGAAGTCGGAGACTCCGGTTTCTTCGTCTTCTTCTTCTTATCATCCTCATCATCGGACGATGAAGACGACGAAGAAGAATCACCACCGTGGTGGATCTTCTCCGATATCTTATCCATCAACGATTCCCTCTCCACAATCTCAACAGCTGGCTCCGGAGCCGTCACAGATTCGTCGTGTTTGTGTTCCTCCGCCATCTTCTCCGATTCGATTTCAAAGCTTTCAAGCTACACCTTTGTGAGAAGTCTCTCGATAAATGCCTTCAAATAGAAACAAAAAATAGTATTTTTTAGACGTGATCTCATCCGTTGAAATAATGTTTACGATCTGAACCGTTGGTTGGTTCGGGTCCGAACCGATACGTTCGGTAACTTAACTAGGGCCATGGCCTTGGGGGAAAAGAAAAAGCCGAAAGGGAAAGTGATGGGTACAGAAAACATTTTAATTAGGAATCGGACCTGTGACGACGTCAGTGTTAACGGTCCCCGTCGTTAGGGCCGTTTACGTGGCAGAGGTTTAAAGCTTAAGTAATTGGGAGATGTTCAGGTGTCACGCGGCTCAAGCAAGATGCTGTACGATTGAATCCCCTTGGTCGCAGGACATGTGAGAGAGATTCAGCCATTCGTACATGAGTCACGTTCTTTCCGTCTGCGGAACGACCAAACAGCATTACTATAGTATTATAATTAATACTATTATATAGTTTCTTCATGTACTTGCAGTAAATAAATAAGTTTATGATAAAACAAAAAATTCAATGTGTAACAGGTAATTAGTAGGTAGGAAAGCTTTTTTTTCTTTCCTTTTGGTGTTTTTGAGGTACTTGTTGTTTTATTTTCTTTAATGAGGTATTTTTTGCTAGTGAAAATTCTGTAGACTTGTAGTGACAAGAGGGCCCATCAAAGCACAAATAATGGGCTTCACCTTTAAGAAAGCCAGTACCAGTTTTCACACGGGCCCAAGCCGACACGATTATTGATCGTAATAAACCGGAATCAAGACTAAACCGTAGCTGCATACCGAAACATGATCAAACAGAGAATGAGTTTACCTTGTACATGGAAGATGAAGTGAAAACACATATAGAAGCTCCATTGTTCTTAATCTCTTCTGAGTTCTGTTAGGCTGTTTATTCTTCTTCAGTTTTTGTTACTGTAGCATCAAGAAAGAAAACTTAAGAGTATAAACGCTAAATTTGGTATAACAATAAGATAAATCAAGCGATAAGGTAATAGCAAGAAGAAGATGGTTATACCTTTGACTACAAACAATCAAAGCTAATGAGACGTGAGAGAACTGTTTTTGTTTTTTCTTGGTTGGTCGAGAGAGCAAAGACGAGCTTATAAGACTCATGATGAAGGCAATATTTTCGGTCCGGACGATTGTACCCTCAACAACATACATACCATTAAAGTCTTTTCAGGTGTAAACCGACAATAACGTCCGGTTCAAATTTTCTTCCATTGAACTTTTGATTGCTTAAATTTTTGTAAACCGAAAATAATGACTGGATTTTACAAATAAAATAAATTGAAAAAGAAATCGAATGATACATTTACCACACAAAACAAAAACACTGTTTTCGAAAAAAAAAAAAAAAAAAAAAACACTGTAAATGGTTTGGCTTGGCTCACCGAATAAAACCGTTTGGTTAAACACTAAGGCTAAAATGGTCATTTATCAAATAGACCGATGGATTCAAAAGAACATCTTTTATGGAATATCCGTTGAATCATGAGCATCACCAGGTTAAACTGTTGACCTTCTCCCATTTGTTCCTATAAAATGGAATAAGCTGAAGCCCAAAAATAAAGCCCACTATAACACTTTTAATCTAGGCCCACTATAAAGCCTTAAAACGTCGGCGTTCTGTATGGAGAAAACCCAACACAAGTTCCTAAACCCACTCGATCGCTGTCTCCTCTCTCTGTCAAGTCTGAACAATGTTGCTCCGTCGTGCAACCGCACTACCCAAAACCCTACAAAACCTCCGGCTATACTCCCCGGCAGCCACCTCCGCTTTACCCCTAGAACACACTCTAGAAACTCAACTAGAATACCTCCCTGGATTCCCGAGACCCGATCCGAAGCACGCAGAGACGATCTTAGCCGTTCCACGGTCAGATTCCGGCAAGAACATATCGGCGAAAGAGCGTAAAGCGGGTAGAGTCCCTTCGATCATATTCGAACAGGAGGATGGACAGCACGGGGGGAATAAGAGGCTTGTCTCAGTTCAGACGAATCAGATCAGGAAGCTCGTCACTCATATGGGTTACTCTTTCTTCCTCTCTAGGATTTTCGATGTCGAGGTTCGGTCTGAGATTGGTTCCGATGAGGTCGTTGAGAAAGTCCGAGCCTTGCCTAGATCGGTAATGTCTCCTTTTGAAACTGATTGAAACATGATTTAGAACATAAGCCATGTTTGGTAGTGTGCATTTTGTTTCATATGATCTGAATCTTCAGTTACTATGTTTGTGTTAGGCTTATGTGTTATGCATTAACTTTCAGATTCATTTGCACTCTGGAAGTGATGCACCGCTGAATGTGACATTCATAAGAGCTCCTCCTGGTACTTTGTTGAAGGTTGATATCCCTCTTGTCTTCATTGGAGATGACGTGTCTCCTGGATTAAAGAAAGGTAACGAAAGGCTTGAGCTATTAGAAAAATACATAGTTCCTTTGTTTTTGATTTTACAAGAGATGAGGGTGGTCTTATTCTGGAATCACATGAGTTAGTTCTGGTGCTTACACATGAATCACTGTTCTTACTATTAGTTTATCGAATCACATTAATGGAGATTAATCAGCAAAAGAAATGAGAAACGTGACAAAAGATATTTGAAAAAGAAATAAATTGCTCTGCATCCTTTCTTCTCTGTATATCCTTAATGTATAGGGAATAAATTGTTTAATGAGTTAGGCCACACATTAGAATTGACTTGATTGAGGTTTCATTGAGCTTCTAAGTCTGTAGAGAAGTGTTTTTTTTTGTAGATTGGCAGCATCTAGTTTGTTGTTAGAATTTAATATTGATCTGTGTCTGCAGGAGCATCTCTGAATACAATCAAAAGAACGGTAAAGTTCCTATGTCCAGCAGAGATAATCCCTCCATATATAGAAGTAGATCTCAGCCACTTGGACGTTGGACAAAAGCTAGTAACCGGAGACCTCAAGGTTCATCCAGCGATAAAGCTAATAAAGTCCAAAGACGAACCAGTTGTTAAGATTGCCGGAGGACGTGTCAGTGACCAGCAAAAGGACCAACCAAAGAAGGATCAACCAAAGAAAGACCAACCAAAGAAATAAACCGGTGAGTGAGTCATTTTAACCGGTGCAAACCAAAATGTTGCTCATACTTGTCTTTTGATTCTACAATGCATCTTTCTTTCTTTTTTACATGTGAACGAGTTTATTTACAGACATAGACATCTATAAATAAGAGTAGACATTGATCTTTCAGTTTCGAACATGTTCATACGTGTTTCTTGTCCTCTTAACAGTCAAATGTAGGCTTTGATGAATTGTTCATAATCATCGTCACGTAACAATCTGTCTTAAGCTCAACAGACTTCTTGAAAATCTTGATCATCTTCACTTTACCATTAACCACAACTCTGTTTTTCAACACCACAATTCCGTTGAAATCCTCCATTAGACCAGGAACAGATGCTAGTAGTTTTCTTGTATCGATCTCTGTGGTCAGATTCATCTCAACCGTCTGTTTCGCCGGAATATTTTCACTTCTTCGAGTACTCTCCCCAAACACCACCACCAGTTCATCGTGGTAAAACAAAACCGTAACGTTTTGAACTTTAAACACAGCCTGGTTAGGATTATGTAATGAGATCTCCACTGCGACCGTAGCGTTTTGGGTCGTGTTGACTTTACCGTTGACGGTATCAAACGGTTGGATGAAGGAGATGGAAGTTACGGTGAGCTTTGGGGTGTGGAGGCGGAAGACGGTGAGGGAGAGGACGATGAAGGTGACTGCTATGAGTGTGGTTAGAGATGCGATGAAACCACAACATAAGATGGGTTTGGTCCATAAATGGTGGTAGACGTGTTGTTTGGTTCGATCTTGGTACTGATCTTCTTCAGGTTGGTCGCTACGGGGATTGAGATAGAGTGGGGCTAAGGGCTTAGCTTGATCCTCCCCGTTAGACTCAGCCATGGCTAGCTCACAGTTTGTCTTGTATTTGTAAAAAAAGGAAAAAAAAAAGTTGAAGGTTTAGAATTAACAATATGGTTATCTTATATATATATATATATATATGTGTGTGTGTTATATTGTGTGATTTGTAATGGAGATGAAAATTTCTGGAACGCAGTTGCAAGGAAAAATAGATATGTTTTGACTCTTGACTTGTAAAACGGAGTATCAAGTGGGATGAATTGATTTTAGTGATGTGAAGCTTCTAATGTTGGATGGATGTTGATTGCAAAGCCGGACAGCCAAACAAAACTTACGTTGTATCTCCTAAATTTTAAGTAGTTAATATGTATGGATCATCCGGTTACCAAACCATCCAATATATATATATGTGGATTATTCGGTTTTTAATCCGTAATTGTTTTAAACTCTATAAATCTCAGGGCCAGTTCTAGTTGATTGGTTTTGTTAGTGTTTATTTTAGCTGAATATATATATTATGTAAAATAATAACAAATTTATATAACTTTTGGGTTGTTGGCACATACAATTTATCAACCAACCCGGTGGGGAGGCCTATATATAAACAAAATTAATATCTTGTACAATCCTATCATTTTGAGATAACAAATCGTCTTTTTATTTAATTCAAAAGGAGTGATATGTGTTACCACATATGTAAAGTATAGACCAATTTATTGCTTGTCCTAAGTTGCAATGGACTCATGTAAAGATTGTCTAGAAGACCCGTTTGGTGTTTGGCTATTGACTTGGAATACGAGAAAGAAAGTGGAAAGAGTTGAATTTTAGTGCGTGAAGCTTCTAACTTATTGGCTTTGATGATTACTTAGCAGAATGAAATGAGTAATTTTCAATTGTTTCTTTTTCTTAATGAAAAGTAAAACTGATTTTGACAGGAGGTTGCATCTTTCTAGATAGAAAAGTGATGGTAAAACTGATTTTGTTTTTTAGTTTTTAAAATGATTAATAACAACAAAATTTAACCTAAATATTGTTGTGGAATTTAGATCATTTCTATTTGGACATGTTTGGAGATCTATCTTTTTCTTTAACTTTTCGTTCTTCACCTTGTAAGAGATACGACAAGCTATGACCTAAGAATTAATCTCATGTTCTCAACGATACGGTCTAGGCCGGTTGAGGTTAAGGGTTTGATATTGGCATAGATGTCATGTTCTCAACGATACTGTTACAGGTCAACATAGATGTTTTAATTTTATTATTCGGAAAGTAGATACATAATGAGAAAACATTCTACGATTGATGATAAGTACACCAATTTTTTATTTGTTACAAATACAAAAGTGTTCATGATTTATATCTCACATTACCAAAAACACCCATTTATTATCATAGCATATATAAATAGACTTAGCCAAAGATCATCATGTTGACCCTTTAGTTGACGCCATTGACGTTCTTGAGTGAAACTCCACCTCCAGTGGAATGACGTTCACAGAAGCTCTTCAATCTTTCAAATGCATCCTCAACTGTTGGCGTCTCCATGTCGATAGAATGCCTCAACCAGTTCTTCTGTCTAAATGCAATCCCTAACCAATTCAACACACATGTTGAATTGTTAAAACATGCAGAACTTGTATTATACATTATGCACAGGGATTTAAAAAAATTAGCTAGCACCTGGCAGAACGACGAGATTTTCTTCCGTAGCAAGCTTCTTGCAAAAGTCTTGATCGTCTTCAATGTCAGCAAAGCACGATATATCCAGCTTGGTCTGTGTAATAATGTTCAATGTCAAGATTGTCGCATCCAAAAGATAAATAATGTAGTAATAATATAATAGAATACCCATAAAAAGGTGCACGCTTCGGGTTTCATGTAACAAGTGAGGCCAGGTATGTCCTTGGCCTTAGAATATCCAATATCTACTTTATCTTTCAGAAAACTTCCCCTCTCATCGAAGAACTGTTTTGGAGTTCTCTCCAAAATGTCATGCATAGCCGCCTATATATGCATTAACGTTGAATAAATTAACGCATAGTTAAATATTTTGTTTTACTCTTACAATAAGAGTAAGTGAGTAACCAGGAGTAAGAGAGTAACTCAAGTTTAACGACATCAGACCGTTCTTACCTGAATAACAGTCGGAGGTTTGGCATTTATCTGGAGAAAATCGTCGGCAGCTTGTAATATCTGTCCACACATAACAAAATGGTTAGACGAAAAATTAAAGACAACAATGTACAGGTTTAATTATCAAATATAGTATAAAAAAATAGTGTTAAAAAGGATGGGACCTTAGTGTTTCTGAAGACACCGTCTAGATCGTGCAGCGCGAGCCAGCCAGTTCGCCATCCTGGGACATTCCATCCCTTAGATAAGGATCCGAGTGTAACCACTGGTACGATGGAAGCAAACTTTCCCATTGGAACAAAAGGGTTATCCCCGAAGACTGTCCATCTAAAAACTTCATCAGAAACCACCATAATCGAGAGTTCCTTAGCCAATTCAGCGAGCTGAGGTTCAACAGTTACACAAGAAACAAGTTAGATGATCCGCATTACAGTGAAGTGAAATACTTAGATTCTACAATTTGTC
This sequence comes from Sinapis alba, assembly GCA_012274485.2. Lineage (NCBI taxonomy): Eukaryota > Viridiplantae > Streptophyta > Magnoliopsida > Brassicales > Brassicaceae > Sinapis > Sinapis alba. Next base: position 78,650 of record MU106612.1, read on the forward strand.
AACAACTTAATGTGACAACTTAACTTCATTTTTTGAAATGATATATACATTCTTAGCAAAAAAAAGTGAAATACTTTAGTAGTTAATTAGTACTTCCTCTGTTTTTAATTGTAAGTGATTTTGTCTAAAAACACAAATATTTAGAAAGTTGTTATTTTAAAAAAAATATCATTTAATCAATTAATTCAACCAATTATAAAAAAAAAACTTAACATTATTTCATTGGTCACACAACATTCAATAAATGAAAAAGTGCATTGAAATATGTAAACTACATTATAACTTATATTGAAACAAATTTTTTTTGTTAAAACTACTTACAATTAAAAACAAAGGGAGTATAAGACTAAATAGTCTATATTTAAAGTACCTGTTTGAGATGAGCCTCTGAGTAGGTGTTTCCATTGGGATTGTGAGGGTTGATTATAAATATTGCAAAAGTGTTCTTGTCTGTCACCTTTTTGACGCTTTCGAAGTCGATCTCAAAGTTGTTTTCAGGGATGAAATCATAGTAACGGACCTCAAGGTTCTTGTAAATGGAGCGGACTACATCCCAGGGGAAGCCAGGCCTCGGAAGCAAAACGTTGGCTTCTGGTTTAGCCAGAATATCCACCGCAAGGTCAATTGCTCGTTTGCATCCAACAGTCATAGTGATAAAAAAATAGTGTTAAAAAGGATGGGACCTTAGTGTTTCTGAAGACACCGTCTAGATCGTGCAGCGCGAGCCAGCCAGTTCGCCATCCTGGGACATTCCATCCCTTAGATAAGGATCCGAGTGTAACCACTGGTACGATGGAAGCAAACTTTCCCATTGGAACAAAAGGGTTATCCCCGAAGACTGTCCATCTAAAAACTTCATCAGAAACCACCATAATCGAGAGTTCCTTAGCCAATTCAGCGAGCTGAGGTTCAACAGTTACACAAGAAACAAGTTAGATGATCCGCATTACAGTGAAGTGAAATACTTAGATTCTACAATTTGTCAACAACTTAATGTGACAACTTAACTTCATTTTTTGAAATGATATATACATTCTTAGCAAAAAAAAGTGAAATACTTTAGTAGTTAATTAGTACTTCCTCTGTTTTTAATTGTAAGTGATTTTGTCTAAAAACACAAATATTTAGAAAGTTGTTATTTTAAAAAAAATATCATTTAATCAATTAATTCAACCAATTATAAAAAAAAAACTTAACATTATTTCATTGGTCACACAACATTCAATAAATGAAAAAGTGCATTGAAATATGTAAACTACATTATAACTTATATTGAAACAAATTTTTTTTGTTAAAACTACTTACAATTAAAAACAAAGGGAGTATAAGACTAAATAGTCTATATTTAAAGTACCTGTTTGAGATGAGCCTCTGAGTAGGTGTTTCCATTGGGATTGTGAGGGTTGATTATAAATATTGCAAAAGTGTTCTTGTCTGTCACCTTTTTGACGCTTTCGAAGTCGATCTCAAAGTTGTTTTCAGGGATGAAATCATAGTAACGGACCTCAAGGTTCTTGTAAATGGAGCGGACTACATCCCAGGGGAAGCCAGGCCTCGGAAGCAAAACGTTGGCTTCTGGTTTAGCCAGAATATCCACCGCAAGGTCAATTGCTCGTTTGCATCCAACAGTCATAAACACGTCATCTGCTGTTAGCTTCTTTGGAAGATCTCGGTTTAGATATGCTGCTACGGCACTAATAAAGAATAACGGAAGCAAAAAAATGATTGTGACATAGAAATTATACAAACCTAATAGTGTTAAAGTGCAAAACTATAGTTCTGAAATCTTAGGCATGATTATTGGGGATATCTTAGGGTGAGGTTTTTAGCGTAATTTAAGAACCGTTTCTTAATTTTAACTAAAAAAAAATAAGAAATGATTCTTAAATAGGTTAGCCATAAACAATTTAGTAATAATTTTATTTAAAAAAATTATTACAATTAAGAGTATATGTTTATATCTATTCTATTAAAACAGAAACATGGCTTATTAATAAATGTTATGTCAAACTATGTATTTTATTTATGTAAGGGACTATTATATCAATTTAAATTAATATTAAACACAAATATTATTATAGAAAAAAACTAAAACATAAAAGTTTTAATTTTTCAAAATAAATTCAAACAAAAAAATATACATGCACTTTCTAAGGACAAGTCTAGTATATATTAATTCAAAAAAAAATTGAAGACCTAAAACTAATATTTCATTTGATTATGTCCATAACCAATCTGACTATATGTGGGAATAAATTAAAATGAGTCTCAAATATTACCTTTTGGCAAGCGGAAGGCCAATACTAGGAGCATAGGCGTTCCCGGTGCCGCTAAGAACAACCTTGACGACAGCTTTTTCGGCTGTATGGCTGGTCTCGACGGCCTTGTTACTCGGTGGCAAAACGGGCTTGCCATTAGGATCACAGAGAGTATATAGTTCAGAGGTGTAGGCACCTAAGGTGGCCGCAGCAGCTTCTTTGGCTGCCTCGCTCCCGCTGAATTGCCACTCAGTGCTGCACTTTGGTGTGGTAGCCATTTCTTTCTTCTTTCTCTCTATTTAGATTTTGCTTTTGGATGATTAACTCTCATTACTACGAGTTGGAATATATAGTGAGATTTCTACCTACTTTTTTTGCCAATGATTTCCACATTGGTATTTGGTATCTCACGCGGGATATTTTAAAGAGGAAAGCAGATGAGGAAAGAAAACAATGCATGCATGATTGCATCTCTATAGTTTTTGTCTTCTTTCAATTATTTTTGAGTCTCAGAAAATGGTCCAACAACTCCTCGCGTAGAGTCCCATTCTCCCTTTATCATATGTGTAAAAGAAACAAAATGTTTATGTCCATTACTCGTCAGTATCAAAGAAGAAGCAAAGATTCCCACGTACGTTTTTTTTGTCTCCGTCGAGCTAGCGAAGAGGAGGAAAATCACCCATGTTTTTTTTTTATTGTCATTTCTCTATTTGTTATTGGTCGATTAGAAACCCATCTCTTCTTTATCAAATAGAAAAATAAATATATTTCCAAATAATGTTGGACATATTAATGAAAATATTATATATATGCCCAACATATATATTTTTTTTTTAATATTTCGGAACAATCAGTTTGATATCAATCTTGTGATCATTTTCAAAAAATAGTTTGCAATATTTAAAATATACGTATCTTCTAAGGATAAACGAAATTTGAATTTGTTAATAGTATATCGAGAATAATGTGTAACATTATTGGTCAATTACACACCGGCCGGGAGCACTCATCAAAATTTCAACATTCATTTATTAAATCACATATAAGGGGAAACCACCAAGTAATATTTTTTATAGAGGACGACGTTGTATTTGCGGACCTCAAGTTTCTTGTAGATGGTACGGACCATGTCCCATGGGAAGCCTGGCTTGGGAAGCAAGACGTTGGTATTAATTTGGTTTGGACATGATATCAACCGCAAGCTCAATGGCTTGTTTGCCTCCAACGGTCATAAAACCAATGTGAGAACCTTGACGGTCCAAATGCAGTTTGACATGAGAGTTCGTCTTCACTTGATAATTAGACAACCTCATTATTTGATTATTTAGGTTTGCAGATATGAAAGCCTCTCTAGCCTTGGCTGCAAGTTCATTAGCCATGTTGTTGATTGGGGTTTTTGGTTAGGTTGAGAAGAGAATAAGAAGACGATGATGATTCGATTCAAGAATGGGGAATGAAGTATAACGCAAGGTTTTGTGCTTTGCTCTTCCCTCCACAATGTACCAAAGTATATAAAGGATGCTATTTTTTCTTTCTCAAATGGGTTTTAATATGGGCCGAAATATATAATCATGGACAAGGCCCATCAATGTCTCAAACTTAAACTCTGCCTCTATAATACTTATCCCACACCGGAAATCTTAAGATGAGACACACTAGTCTTAATGATGAACAATAATTTCTACACTCTAAATAGTACCAAATGGATATTATGATGACTTAACTATACAATAAGTTGTTCTTTTGATTTTCTGTAATAGTGTGAATTTTTATTAAAATTTGTCATATTCCTTATCATACAATAGAAAATGTCGTAAATGAAGATGTGCTTGGCGGAGTAATTAACGCATTATTAATAGGGACATGTAACGTACACGAATTTGCGTTTAGGAGAAGAAAAAAATAGTGGACATATAACTTTGTCACATGCTTTGCCATCAAGCCCATCACCTAATTTCTGCTCCAATTAATTAATGGACAATTCTCTTAAATAACCATTTTTTAGTTTTTGTCATAAAAATAGCTCTCAAAAAATAAAATGACCAAAATAGACTCTTTTTTTTTTGAAATTTTGATTTTTTATATATTTTTTTTGAAATTTGAAATTCTAATCCCAAACCAACCCTTTAACTCTAAACCCTAAAGTCCAAATTAGTTAATCTTAGGGGTATAAATGCATTTATATACATTTTTTAGCTTCTAAAAAAAACATTTTGGTCATTTTCTTCTTTAAAACCTATTTTTGTGACAAACAAACTGAAAGGGGCTATCTAAGGGAATTTCTCTTAATTAATTACTTCCTTTTGTTTCATTCTGTAATTCCATATCTTAATTACCATAGAGTCTGACCAAAATTAATATTTAAGATGTTGTAATTATATAAACTTCTTTGGGGTTGAACACGTCTATAAAGATCTCATTTGGCAGCAATTGATGAGGTAAAAGAAGCGTATTATTAAATAGCTAGAATGTCTATGTGGTAGCATAATAGCATCACTAAAACACAATTAACTAAAGAGCACAATAGTATCGGATTGGCAAAGCTGCATAATAGCATCACTATATGGTTCTACAATCTATCTACATGGTTGTAGATTTTTGTTTTAAAGGATTAACGAGTTGCTGCATATAACTTATATCATTGCAGATAAATAGTTGCATTTGGAAAGGTATATAGTTCTAGATTTTGCTATTGTCTTCGTTTAGTCCGGTTAACCATCACAAAAAAATTAGTATAAAATTTAATATTTACACCAAGAAAAAATAAAAAAAGAGTATAATGTTATAAACTTAAATACGGTACCAATTTTTCTATAAGCATGAAGATAACGTCAATCACAATCATGAGTTAGTTAGAAAAAATCCAGTCTAGGATAACTATATAGTATATGTATAACTAAATTACATGAACTAGCACTTTCGATGGACCATCCCTTGTCGAGTTCCTTTTCTTGTCCTTCGAAGACAAATATGACGAAAAACATACGATGAACAAACACGCAAGAAATTTTCGCAATAGGTTTGCAAGAAAAGAGGGATGAATAATTTAAATAGTTGAATTTATGACAACTGAAAAGAAAACAAAACCTAACGGCAAAATCTTACACTGACGTTTTTGAGGAATGGGTGCTAATTATTTTATACAGCCATTTCTACGGCACGGCATCCCCATATCACTACCACTTGTTCCAGTCAATCAGTTTTTTTTCTTTCTCAAACGTGATAAACGCCAGAGTTTGACAAGATTGTATTAAGGAAACAAGATCATCTCATTACTATCGTATATTCTCAGAGATAATTATGTATCAATCATATAAATCATCTCCTATAATAGCTCCTCTACGTTGTATATATATGTATAGTAAGGTATCAATACAAATCATCCCTTTACATTAATATGGTATCAGAGCGGGTGTTTACCTAGACTCATTCTTTTCTTCTCTTTTCCCTGCCGTCATCTGCTTCTCTATTCTCTTCTCAATTCTCTTCTGACGTCTTGTTTCTTTCTTCTCCATGGCTGCCTCAAACACCAGTTCTACTCTTCCCGCTACATCATTTCCAACCGAAACTATTGTTCCCAATACCACATCGTTGCTTAACATCAACATGTCCAACATCATCAAGCTCACTGCTTCTAACTACCTAGTTTGGAGCAGACAAGTACATGCTCTTCTTGATGGGTATGAACTTGCTCACTTTCTGGATGATACTGCGCCTGCTCCAGACGCAACCATCGTCACCGATGGTATTACTGCACCAAATCCAGCCTACCTCCTCTGGAAAAGACAAGATAAACTAATATTCAGTGCCCTCCTCGGTGCTATCTCTCAGACCATCCAACCGCTTGTCTCCATGGCGTCCACCTCTGCTAGCGTATGGACAACGCTCACGTCAACATATGCTAAGCCCACCCGTGGTCACATAAAACAGTTGCTGAATCAGATCAAGCAGTGGACGAAAGAGACTAAGACGGTTGATGAATATCTTCAAGGCCTCACTTCTCGTTTTGATCAACTGGCGCTCCTCGGCAAAATTCTTGATCACGAAGACAAACTAGACTACATTCTTCAAGGACTTCCTGATGAATACAAACCTGTTGTTGAGCAGACAGAGGGTCGTGATCTGCCACCATCTCTTACTGAACTGCACGAGAAACTGATTAACTTCGAAGCCAAGCTCTTGATCACTGCACCTCCTACGGCACCTATCTCGGCTAACTATGTCAACAGCTCTCGCCCTGCTCAAAAACACAACAAACGCCCACAGCAAAGCTGGCAAAATGCTCAAACCAGTAATCAACATCAGAACTGGAACTCTGCGTCACACAATAGCCAGCAAAAGACATACAGGCCATACCTTGGAAGATGCCAAATCTGTGGTGCTCAAGGTCACTCAGCGAAGCGATGTAATCAGACACCATCGCCTCTCTCCTCTTCGCCATCGTCCCCGGCAAATACAGAGACCCAACCCATTTTCCCGGCCCAAGAACCTCAACCAGTTACAAACCAAACCACTCAAGCCCAACAAACCATAACAAACCCAGAAACACTAAACCAGGCCCAAAACCAATCTCCAAATAACCCAAGCCCACAAACTCATACCTCTCCTTCTCCAGCAAACTCGGATCATTCATCTCCTTCCCCGCCTCAACCTGAACCTCAACCAAATCGCCATTCCATGACCACTCGCGCCAAGCGTGGAATATCAAAACCCAATACCAAGTACGCCTATGCAGCCAACCTCACCCAATCACAACACTTCATTCCCACAACCATTACCCAAGCCCTAGCTGACCCAAATTGGAGACAAGCTGTCATCGATGAGTTCAACTCAATTGTCAAGAACGGAACGTTTTCTCTGGTTCCACCATCTCCGCACCAAAACCCGGTTGGTTGTCGCTGGATATTTACGATAAAATTTAATCCTGATGGTTCTGTTCGCAGGTATAAAGCTCGCCTCGTCGCACGTGGTTACACGCAACTACCAGGGATAGATTACACAGAGACGTTCAGTCCCGTAATCAAATCGACGACCATTCGGCTAGTGTTGGATATTGCTGTGAGTCGTTCTTGGCCCATCAAGCAACTGGATGTGAATAACGCGTTTCTTCAAGGAACTTTGTCGGAAGAAGTCTATACGATTCAACCACCAGGTTTCATCGATTCAGATCATCCTCATCACGTTTGTCGTCTTCATAAAGCCCTTTACGGCCTGAAGCAAGCTCCACGGGCCTGGTACCAAGAACTCAGTAATTTTCTTCTCCAATCTGGTTTCGTTAACTCTGTAGCGGACACATCTCTCTTCATTCTCAGGAAACGCACTAGCCTCATCTACATGTTGATTTATGTTGATGACATCATCGTGACTGGTAACGACAGTGTGCTATTGCAACAAACTTTGGATGCTCTAGCAACTCGTTTCTCAGTCAAAGAACCAGAGGATCTCAACTATTTTCTTGGGATAGAAGCACAGAGAACGCCTACTGGTTTACACCTCACCCAAAGGCGTTACATTCTTGATCTCCTATCTCGGTTCAAGCTGCTAAATGCTCATCCTGTCTCCACACCAATGGCTACTCATCCCAAGCTCTCACTAAAGTCTGGTACAAGACTAACAGACGCGACTGAGTATCGATCAGCAGTAGGAAGTCTCCAGTATCTAGCTTTCACAAGACCTGACATCTCGTACGCTGTCAACAAGCTATCACAGTATATGCATGCTCCTACAACGGATCATTGGATGGCAGTGAAACGAGTACTGAGGTATCTTGCAGGAACAGCATCACATGGTCTCTACTTCAGTCGCCAAAATCCCTCATCTCTTCACGCATACTCGGACGCGGACTGGGCAGGGGACAGTGATGATTTTGTTTCCACGAATGCATATATTATTTATCTTGGCTGTCATCCTATTTCGTGGTCATCAAAGAAGCAAAAAGGAGTAGCAAGATCTTCAACTGAAGCTGAATATAGATCGGTCGCAAATACATCAGCTGAGCTTCGGTGGGTCTGCTCCCTACTAACGGAACTTGGCATCAACATAAATGGCCCTCCTGTCGTCTACTGCGACAATGTGGGTGCAACTTATTTATGCGCAAATCCGGTTTTCCATTCACGAATGAAGCACCTGGCTCTTGATTATCACTTCATCAGGAATCAAATAACAGCCGGTATCCTCAGAGTTGCCCATGTCTCCTCAAAAGATCAACTCGCGGATGCCCTTACAAAACCATTAGCACGTGCTCCATTCACTCAGGTGTCATCCAAGATTGGTGTTACCAAGGCACCTCCATCTTGAGGGGGTGTATTAAGGAAACAAGATCATCTCATTACTATCGTATATTCTCAGAGATAATTATGTATCAATCATATAAATCATCTCCTATAATAGCTCCTCTACGTTGTATATATATGTATAGTAAGGTATCAATACAAATCATCCCTTTACATTAATAGATTGCTTGTTTTCGATCTTATTTTTTCTTTCTTTTACCCATAATCCAAGCAAATCTATTTGCACAGTACTGCTGGGAAGTAATTCTTTTTTAAAACTACTTGCTACTTGCTACTTGACCTGGGCGTGGAGCAAGTGATTGCCAATTTTAAACTATTTGTTACTTGACTTGGCTTGTTCAAATATTTTGATTTATTACTTATATTTGTCTTGCTTGATATGAATACTTGTTTTATCAAGTACTTGTAAAAAAAATTGTACTTACAAATTACTTGACTTGCCTTATTACTTGTCAAATCAAGTAATTGTTTGTTAATTACTTGTAAAAACTTACAAAAAACGGCCACATGAGATTTATTTTTCTTCAACATTATTTCAGTGCTTCAAAACATTGATGTTATTATAATACAAATAAAAAGACAAGTATTATGTTATTGTAATGCATACTAAAAGATAAGTATTATGTTACAAGTACCAAGTATTATGTTGCAAATACAAAGTATTTTATAAAATGGATAATCAGTAACAAGACAAATACTTAAAAATAAAATGATATTTGGTACTTACCTTATACTTGCGAGTAATGAAATTTATCACTTATTACTTGTCTTGATAATGTCAAGTACTTCAAAATTGAAGGTAAATAAGGATCAAGTAACGGGTACAAGTCGAGTATCAAGTAATAGTGCCCAGGCCTACTGAACCACCACCAACTTGGTTACAAAACAGTAAAAAATAAACTCTTTAAATTTTTAATATTAAGAAAATGTAAGACCAAAACGTATCTAGACTAAATCAGAACAATTGTGGCAGAAAAAAATACATTTTATAGGAAATATATTAACAATCGTACGCAAATAAAAATATATAAACTCAATACATGAAAAGAAAACAAAGCTATGGTGGTTAGCAAATAAGATTTCATTTGAAATGTCAACAATAATAACTTGTTATATTGAAAACATTTATTGTAATTCCGTAATCATCGAAACTTATTTTTTTGGTAATTTGGCTGCACTGTTTTTTTTCTCTGTACTAACAACAATATAAAAACAGTGTAACCAAGTGGTTATACGAAAAAAAAAAACAGTGCAGCCAAACTAACCCTAAAATTACGTGGAACAGATCATGATATGAATTACGTACGCAACTTACTTGCATGGGATATCCATCTATAAATACGCCCATGAACCATTTCATGCAAAGTTAACATACAGCAAAATCCATTACAAAGAAAGAAACATTTCCAAAAGGCAATTATAGTGATAATTAATAATGGGCAAGCTCTTGGTGATAATTCTATTTTGTATTTTCATGGCTTTCCAAAGCTTGGAAGCTCTTGATTATGGAGATGCACTAAACAAGTCCATCTTGTTCTTTGAAGGCCAACGATCAGGTAAACTCCCGGTGAACCAACGTGTTACATGGCGAGCCGATTCTGCCCTCTCCGACGGTACACCAGATAATGTAAAAGCTAATTCCATTACGAATTTAGAATTATGTTTTCTCTCAACCAATTTTTGTGGGGGTTTTAATCGTTAGACTGCTTTCATATCTTCCAGGTGAATTTGATTGGAGGGTACTATGATGCAGGTGACAATGTAAAATTTGTGTGGCCAATGTCTTTTACCACAACCTTATTAAGTTGGGCAGCAATTGAATACCAAAATGAGATTTCCTCCGTAAACCAACTCGGTTATCTTCGGTCTTCTATCAAATGGGCTACTGATTTTATCCTCCGTGCTCATACTTCTCCCACCACACTATATACACAGGTAACCAGTATTCTGTTAAATATGTGTCCACGGTTATTTTTTTTACCTATGTTCAACACTTAATTCGTCACGATTGAAGTTTTTTTAAAAAATATATATACAGTGAAATCTCTATAAATTAATAATGTTGGGACTACACTAAAACTATATTTTTTATTAATTTATAGAAATTATTAATTTATCGATATACTAATTGAACCAAAAAATCAATTTGGAACTATAAAATTATATTATTTTATAAAGATTTTAGTATATATTAATTTATAGAGTATTAATTTAAAAGGGTTATATTGTATAATGGTCATAAAAGGTAGGAGATGGAAATTCAGATCATAGTTGTTGGGAGAGACCAGAAGATATGGACACAGCCAGAACTCTCTACAAGATAGATTCTTCTTCCCCTGGTTCAGAAGCAGCCGGTGAAGCCGCAGCTGCGCTTGCCTCGGCCGCACTTGTTTTCAAACTGATCGACTCTAATTATTCATCCAAGCTACTAAGCCATGCAAAATCCGTGAGTATATATACAAATTAAATCCAAAATAGCTTATGAGGTGGGTTATATTGTCAATATGCTTGGTTATTTGGTCTAACGTTGGTTTTGACTATTTTCTGCAGCTATTTGAATTTGCTGATCAGTACAGAGGTTCATATCAGGCATCTTGCCCTTTCTACTGCTCATACTCAGGCTACCAGGTAATTCGACAAAACCAAACCGGTACAGATATGTATACCGAGTTCTCAAATTACAAACCACCAAATATACGAATGTTTTCATGTTATATAAATGAAATAATCTTTTGCAATGAACTAACAATACACAAGTTTCAAAAAAAAAAAAACTAACAATACACTTCATTTTCAAATTACTTTGTGGTAAAAAGGACGAGTTATTATGGGCTGCGGCTTGGCTATACAAAGCAACCGGAGAAAACAAATATATAAGTTATATCATAAGCAATCAAGATTGGAGCCAAGCCGTGAATGAATTCAGCTGGGACAATAAATTCGCCGGAGCTCAGGCTTTACTCGCATCGGTTAGTATATATTCTCTCCGTTTCAGAATAATTCATATTCTAGGAAAAAAATTTGTTTCTAAAAGATCCATATTTTATATTTTCAATGTATGTAATAATGACAAATTGTAGATTTCAAAAATATTAATTGTGTTTACTGAATTTTGATTGGTTAAAATTTATAAAAAATAGTTAAACATGGAAAACAATACATTTATTATAAAGTTTTACGTGTTTTCTTAATAAGTGTGAAAACTCTAGAATATATATTATTTTGAAACGGAGGGAATACTATATATTAAACCAAATTCGTTAAATTCGGTAACCAGATAAATCAGGTTGAATTTAATGAATATTTTCTTGTTGATTTATTTTTGTAAGGAGTTTCACAATGGGAAAAATGACTTGGGAAAATTTAAGAATGATGTTGAGTCATTCGTCTGTGCAATGATGCCAGGAAGTAGCTCTCAACAAATTGAACCAACTCCTGGTAACTTTCACCGGTTAACTAGACAGCCAGTAAATTGGTTTGCTTTGTTTTCTTTTCGGTTGATATTATTATAGTTTTATAAGTATGTTTGTGTATGGTTTTTGTTATTCAGGTGGCCTTTTGTTTACTAGAGACAGTAGCAACATACAATATGTAACAACGGCAATAACGGTTTTGTTCCACTACTCAAAAACACTAACACAAGCCCAGGTCGGTTCAATCCAGTGTGGGTCAACCAAGTTCACGGTATCTCAAATTCGTAATTTCGCTAAGTCACAGGTAATAAAAATAAGTTATCATCCTAGACTCAAAAGTCCAGTTTTTACACCATTTCCATTTTGTTAACCGGCCGGTTTAATTTTAGGTGGATTACATCCTTGGAAACAATCCAATGAAAATGTCTTACATGGTTGGATTCGGGAACAAGTACCCAACACAACTTCATCATAGAGGCTCATCTTTACCCTCAATCAAATCTAAACCGGAGAAAATCGACTGCAATGGAGGATTTTCATATTACAATTCTGACCAACCAAACCCGAATGTCCATATCGGCGCAATTGTGGGCGGACCGGATTCATCAGACCAGTTTAGTGACAAAAGATCAGATTATTCCCATGCAGAGCCCACAACTTATATCAACGCCGCCTTTATTGGACCTGTGGCTGCTCTGATTGGCGTGAATTCTAACTAGAGCTCCGGATCAACTCTACCGGATAGGCTCACCATTATAGTTAGTTGTTGTGCGCAAACCAAAAATTAGCAAAGAATATTATTATTTATACATCAACAACTATTAGACTACAACACTGAATAATTAGTCAGGGAATATAATATACCATTTGCTTCAAGTATTATACACACGTATCATTGAATAATAACTTAATTAAAATGAAAAGTATTTACTATGTGTTCTATCTTTTTCGATGCTGATCCCAATATGTTTTATGATGATGATCAATCTGATTATTGAATGTTCAAGAAAATGTTTCACGCTAACTGAAAGTATTAACTAAATTAAGTCTGGTCATATTGGATTTTAATTAAGATAAAATTAGATGACTAAACTTTACACCAATTTTCTAATTTAAATTTTCTAAGTTAGATTAATTAATCTAACACTGAAAAGCCATAATAGCATTATAAAGTGATGAGCTTTAAAAAAAACTGTTGATTATTAGGGTGGGGTTCTTAGCGTAATTTAAGAATCGTTTCTTAATTTTAATTAAGAAAAATTAAGAGACGGTTCTTAAATAAAATATTTAATAATTTTCTCTTAATTTTTTCTTAGTTAAAGTTAAAAGACGCTCTTATATTACGCTAAAAACTTCATCTTAAACCCCGTAATAATCATGGCCTTATAGAAAATTAACCGACCCGGAAATAGTTGCATACCTTCTTACAATTTAATTTTTTCCAACACTACCATTTTCTAGATTAATATTAAATTAACCGTCCCAGAAATATATTTGTAATTTAAAAGTTGATTGCCTTAGCTTTTGTATGACGGGAAAGAAAAACGTAGGATTTTGTTTGATTAAATTTACAGGTTAAGGTGGAAACAAAACGAAAACTACGACGCTCTAGTATCCTAGAGACTAGACATTAAATGTATTTTCTCAACGGCTGCAATGCAACTATGATATAAGCTTGAATATATACATATAACGTTCTCTAGTAATTCCACAAGTATCCATTGATGAACTCTTGGCTATTCAATATTTCATCGAAATCACTCGGAATATGTCCTGTATCCGACGACAAATCCGTTGGTAAAATATTGTTACTGGTGCCCTCGACTTCTCCGGTTGTTAGGTAGGTACTCATCTCCGCAACCTCCATGGCTTGAACCACAACAGACGATTCATCTCCGGATGTGATCACGGGGTTACTTGTGGGAGAAGAAACCATTTGCTTTCCTGACTTTTTGGTTATGGACGGTTTAGGTTTAGAAGATTTGGCTCGGGTTGTACCAGCTAATGAGTTTCTTCGGGTTGGTATCTCGTGATCGTGCTCATTCGTATACGTTATGGTGAACTTTTCAGGGTTCTGAGGATTTCTTTCGACTTGTTTTCTTGCTAAACACCCCTTTGAGCTACTGCACCTGTAATAACTCCTGAAGAAGAAAAATAACACAAATCGAGAGATTAGGTAGCACTCGTTACCAGAGTTGAACTTCAGATTTTAAAAACCTTAAGCAATTTGGTAAGAATTTTAAATAAAAATATTTTCTTTGTAACAATTTGAGGATCTAGTATACATGCAGTAAAAAGAATTAAATCATTAATGTTGGCATTGCGATATTTTATTAATTTATAGTTACTAATTTTTATATATTATTTTTAGAGTTTTTCTATTTTCTATTTTTTTTATAAAATAAGAAATTACTTTGATTTTATCGTATATACATTAGTTAACTTTTAGAAATTCAAATTTCATATTATTTTCATTATATTATTTGGTGTATAGAAAATATGTTTCATATAATTTAAATGTATTTTTAGATAGAATATTAGTAAATACTATAAAAATAGATTGAAGTATTAAGAAAATTATAAATAAATTCTATTGTAAATACAAAATAATTAATACATATTTGTTTGTACTTATATAGACTGTTTATATATCATTGATTAATCTATGACTTTAGTAGGACCATATCATGTTTATTAAATTATTGAATATTAATTTATAGAATTTATAACGTATATTAACTTAAAAGTTTGCGAAAACCTCATACTCTTGTTTTATCAGGACCTGCGATGACGGTTATATTTGATTAAGAAAATGTATATGATCAAACTAAACCGGGATTGGATTAGAGCATTTCTAATGGGGAGTTTTTAAAGGAATTCTTAAGGAAAAAATAATTAAATAATTGGTGGATCCCACCAAAACCTAAAGATTCGATCTTTAAAATCTTTAAATAAGAATCGATCCTTACACTATTTGCGACACGTGGTGGCACGCGATTGGTTAATTTTTTTTTTTTTTTTAGTTTGAGAAGAAGAAAAAAAAAAAATTTTAAAATTCCAAAATGGGTACACCATTGTGGATGCTCTTAAGACCTTGGGTGTGGAGATCCTTTGATGGGTTTCTGCCCGTATTTACGCCATGCCCATGCGTCCGACAGCAGATTCTCTTCCTTCACTTGCTCAACAACTCTCTTCGGTTGGTTCTTCTTGCTGTCCAGATTTAAAATCATATTATATATTTTATTTTATTCAACTAGGAGCATATATTCATGAGACTTTAAAATCAAAACCAAGTTGGAGACAAAACCATTTTGGTAACTATGTATACAACTATTTTTTTTACTTAAAATTGTAAGTAGACGACTTAAAATCAAAAATTTATATGTTATTATCAAAATAATCTATAGATATCTTCAGTATTTTCAAGAAAATCAAGAATTTTAACTATAACCGACCTCTTCCATTTTGATTCAGGGATTCGGATGTGATTAACTCTTGATCCGTTAGCTAGAAGACAACCATGTGTGCGTTTTTTCTTATCATCTCGGAAACATCTTGACTCTTCCGGAACAGAGACGGAGTTCGTGAGGGTTTGCGTGGAGATAGGGTAAAAGGGCTTGTAGAGTACACCAAGTTCGTCTAAACCGGCTGTCTCCATCTCCTGTTCGTAGAAATTAGCTGTCACAACCGGAAGACAAAACGAAGGTGAAAATCCACCGGAGCTTTTGCCAGAAAATGTGTCAGAGTAGCCTCTGACTATTGCTTCCAAGTCTCCATCATCCATAGAAGCACCTCACCCATATATATATATTCTCTCTCTCTTCGAGATGTTGTTTCCTCTTTTATCTTTGACAAGTATACGATCGATGAGAAATGCCTTTTGGGCAACATCGGTTTATATACAAGTAGATTGTTTGTAGTATACTCACTCCGTTTCATTTTAGTTGTCTTTTTAGACTTCAACACACATATTAAGAAAACATTTAATTTTGCATATTTCTAAAATAAAAACACAACTACCAATACACCTAACCACATTTCAACCAATAGAAAAATAGATTAAAATAAAAAATCAATAAATTTTGCATTGAAACTATAAAACGACACTTATTTTGAAACGAAAATTTTACTATACAACTGACACTTAATCTGAAACGGAAGGAGTATTTGTTTTTTCGTTTTCCCATGTAAACCCGTTATTTAATTTTTAAAATTTATTGATTAGAATTTTGGAAAAGTCAATTCGTACCTAAACTTAGAAAATTTTAAGACAATTGTTGTTAATTGTTATCTTCTCGGATATCCATCTCCGACAAAAAATCTCTATTAAAAGTTTTTTTTGGTGTAATCTATTAAAGTTATAGACCCAAAATTCATAATAATTAATATATGTTTAATTTATATCAAATATTACATGCATACGTATATGACGAACACAAGCACTTTTAATATGTAAAGGTTTTGTCACTAGCTTCAAACTTGTAAATTATGTGTGTATTTATTGTGGTACGTAAGTCTAGCTTACCTTATGTTCACGTAACGAGCAGCTGGGCGAAGTTAAATACTCCAAAAAAAATTTTTTTACAGAATAAAAAATAGTATAAGCTGGGACTATTATTACAGAATGGTGCTGCAAGTATATAGTATAAGCTACACCAAAATTTTATTTTTTTTATGGACGATTACTGCACCAAATTTTAGCAAAAAAAAAGGTATATAGTATACGCTTCTTTTAATATAAATAAATAAATATATATATATATATATATATTTTTTTTTTTTAAACGTTCCATTTCATTTTGGAGGGTATAATCACTTTATATAAGCCTTGTGGCAGTATATAGCTTGGTCCGAGAAGCCCACGCATCTATCATAGCATAGGGATACCTTTAAGGCTGGAGACAGATTCTCCAATAATATCTGCTTCTTTCGCTTCTTCTATTTTTGTTTACTACAATAATGATGTTTATTTGTGTATAAAAAGTATTCTAGTATATATATATAGGTATTTTAAATTTAATTTAATTTTATCATATGTTGGTTTCTGTATCGTCATATATATATATTCTTGCTTCTATTTTGTTTAAAAAATCATTTTATTTGAGGGATTTTGAACCAAACTCTATGATGGATTGCTTATGAAACAAACTAAAAAAGAAATATACATTAAAAGATTTAGTCAGCTACTTGCAACTAGGAATAAATTTTCATCCCCCTTTTGACAACTTGACGGCTGTGGATACATACACACATAGATAATATACATATACACGCACCATTTGCTGCGTCTCCATGCAATATGAAAATGTTATTTTAAATCACTAACATAATCACTTTAGCATCTATATGAAAATGTTATATATTAAAACAAAAAATTAACTAACATAATCTATATAATGGCTTTTTGATGTCAAAAAAATCTATATAACCTACAATTGTTTTTTGAGTTATTGATATATGTGTTGAAGTAAATTTCAAAAATAATCCTGGAAGACAACAATCAGACATAGATAAGCAATGCAAGCTCGTAATGGGATAATAAGAGCATTTTTATTAGGTAGTCTCTCAACTTATTCTCTAGCTAATATTATAATAATATTTGTAAGAATTTATTTTATACTCCCTCCGTTTCATATTACTTGTCGTTGTAGGGAAAAATTTTCGTTTCAAAATAAGTGTCGTTTTAGAGTTTCAATGCAAAATTCATTAATAAGATTCATAGGTATTCGTGTTTTTATTTTTCTATTGGTTGAAATATGGTTAGGTGTATAGGTAATTATGTTTTTATTTTGGAAATATACAAAATCATATGTTTTCTTAATATGTGTGAATAAGCCTAGAACGACAAGTAATATGAAACGGAGGGAGTATTAAATTAAATGTTTAAAAACTAATGTTACCACTCCAACAGAGACGGCTGTAAAACCAGTCTCTCATCATTTTTTGGAAGTTTCTTTATAAAATTACTCTTCTTCTTACTTTTAATTTTGAAGTATTTTTGTTGAGAAATTTTGAGAAGAATTCTCCACTAAAGATGCCCAATTTAGTGCATGTTTTATTTTCTTTTATTTTTATCTCAAACATGCTTAATATATACTATGCTGTTTAAAGTTCTTGGTTTCCTTATCTTTCCTAGACCTGGGACTTTTATCCGAGATCCGGATTCGATCCGAGATCCGATCCGGATCCGCTCCGAAAATCCGGATATCCGAAGGGGCCGAATCCGGATCCGGATAGTAAAATGTTAGATCCGTCAAAACCAAATCCGGATCCGGATATCTTAATTTTTTAGTCCGGATATTCGGATCCGTAATAGATCCGTAATTTTTATTGATAATTGTTCCCAAAATAGTAAAATATACATAAAAACTAATTTTATTTGTTATATTTTTATTTTTATAGTATTATATAAGTATAGATTTTGTAATAATATAGTTAGACTTAACTAAAAACACTATATTATTTTTATTTTTAAATTATTGTTTATATTTATATATATTTTAATATTAGTTTTATTTATTTTAAGGATCTTAATCCGGATCCGGATATCTGCCGGATCTTACAATTTTTAGGAGGATATCCGAGAACCCCAGATCCGGATAAAGATAGTAAAATCATGGATCCGCCGGATAAAGATCCGGATCCGGATAACTTAAAATACCCCGGATACCCGATCCGTTCCAGGCCTAATTATTCTTTCCCATAAGTTTGTAATACATTTTAGTCTCTCAAATTTAAATATAGGCAAAACAATACTGATATGATTTCGCCTATATTCTTATTTCCAATTAAGAAACTCTCTGGATTTTTTAATCAGTTGTAGAGTATGAAAAAAATACTTTTAGAATATGAATTGAGTAGGTTATTGAATATGAGTATATGATAAGACACAGAAAGAATTCAACGCACAAAACTGTTTTATGTCTGTATATAGAGCTGGGAAACGGGTAAATTTCTCTCCACTTGACGGTTAATTGGCAGATCAGATCATTTTTTCAAAAATAAAGCTGCATATAAAAAAAACTTATATCTGCATCCGTCTCGTCAGATTTGCGGAACCGAGAAACTTGAAACTAATAGTAAATATACTAAACTATATTTTAACTATACATTAATTATTTTTAAAATAATACTATAGAATATATATTTATAATTAAAATAATACAAATATTTGTAACATTTTATATATTTTAACAAAAATATATTATTTTATTTTTTAAAAAAATATTGCAGATTGACGAATACTGACAAATAAATTTCAATCAATTCTTCATAATGGTGACAAATGAAACGTACCATACTACAGTTAATATTAACAAATTTCCTTATATATATAGTTTATAATTTATAGTGATGATATAGTGCATATTATTAATAAAATATATAAAAAAATACTTGTATGTTAAGTTAAATTAGCCTTATCAGTCAATGATATTAGAATAAAGAATATACAAAATTTTGCTTTATGATTATACCTTTCTATTAAGTTAATATATGTATTTTGTGCATAATGAATATTATGTATACAAATTAATTTTACATATTATTATTTAATTTTGTTATTTACATATTCTGAAATAAAATTTATATTGGATACTTGAGAAACAAACAACTACTATTTATATAATTAAATTATAGTAAACATATAAATTAGAATAATCACTCTTGTTTATTTACAATAATTTGTATTAATAAATAAATCAAAACAACTATTTTATTTATTTTATATGATATATAATTAAATTTAAATGATACTGACATATACATATAGTATATTTTAATATAAATATTTATTAATTGTGTTTTCTTACTCATACGATTTTGTTAATATTTGTATATTTGCTATAAAAAAAACTAAATCATTAATATTAAAATTTTCAATGTGAGAATTTTAATAGTTTTAGTAATTCATAATCGTTTTAAAAATTTAATGAAAATTTAAAATTAATATATTAAAGTATCAATATATTTTCTATGCAAATTCAAAATTATTATTTTTATGTATTTTTATATGGTATATAGTTTAATTTAAATGATATTAAAATACACATATATGCATATCTTAATATCTATTAAATGAGTGTTTATATTCATATGAATTTATGATTATTTATATTTTGTTATAACAAAAATACAAAAAAAAATCTAAAATTTTCACTGTATAACATTTAATAGTTTTAATAATTCATAGTCATTTTAAAATTTTCAAAATATAACATTTAAGAAAAAATCTGAAAAAATTATATGGTTAATATTATTTTTAATTTCTTTTAATAATATAAATTTTTAAAAATGATGAAAGATACATAAATTATTATCAAATTTTTATTATTTACACTTATTAATTTGCATAGATATGTTTTTTTGTATTAGGTAATCTCGTAAATTTTATTTAATGAAAAAACAAAAAATATTTTTTATACACTACTAATTAGTTTGATAATTATTTTAATAAAAATATAATATATATTTAGATAGAAAATCTATTTTTGTAAGAATTCTAGTGATGGTATTGGTGATGATACATGACTATATTAAATGTTGTAATGTTTTTCAATTAATATATAATGAATTCTATTCTAAAGTTATTATAATTTTTTCACGATTATATATAACCAATCATAATTAACAATACTGTTGATTGGATTTAATATCTCTCAAAATATATGTACGAAAAAAGTATACTCGATATACTTTATTTGTATGACGACATGGTATATGATACCATGACAATTGACAAAATATGATACACACAAAAAAAAAAATTGATGATCTCACCAGAAACATTGAAAAAGAAGAAAAATATAACCGGTTCGTTTGAATTATTCGTTTGACGTGTGAAATAAGCGTACGTTCAGTTTATGTTCATACGAAGTCACCTATATATGTGTCCTCCATCATGGAGAAGTTCATGTTTATAATACGTATATTTAGTTAACAGTAATACAAACGGGGTTTCACACAAACATGAATAAGATCAACATCGTTTTTTTAAAGCTAACAACATCGATATGTTCTTCGATGTTTAGAGTTAGGGTGATTTGTGTCATGTGGATGTGGTTAGGTCACTCTTATAAAATGTAATTCGTTTTTCTATCTTAATTCATTTTCGGTATTTAATATATTAATAGTAACGAAATGTTAATTGTCAATTCAGATATATCATATGATACCAAAGATTTATAAATATCGAAATTTATTTAGAATTTTAATATGTATACCAAACTAAAGAACTTTGTATATATATATATATATATGCTTATGTCATAACCCCATTTATACTTTTAGTGCTATGACATCTAATAATCTTATATACCATCAGTATAATGTGATGACTGATGAATATATTTTATGTGATAAGTAAATATTAATAAAATTATAAACTATTGTAGCACTCACAACATGATTGCCGATTCGTTTTTAAATGAATTTAATCTAAACAGGGCCGGCTTAATAGGGGGGACAAGGGGTGCGACCGCCCCGGGCCCAAGTCCGTGTCCCCCCATATAGTAAGAGTTAAGGGGTCCAATTTTTTTATAAATACATATTTTTACAAAGAAAAAAAATAAAAAAAAATAATTAATAGAACTGAAAGGGGTCCAAATATATAAAAATTCTATTTGCATCACAAAATATATAAAATATTATTAATTTATTTTTAAAACATTAAATAAATATAAATGTAAAAATGTAAAAAAAAATTCGCCCTAGGACCCTTGATTGAGTTAAGCCGGCCCTGAATCTAAACAAGCTACTCACGAATTATATTCGTGACATCATTGGTAAGTTCCCCTTGCACTAGCCACTTTGTATATATATATTTTGCGGTCCCGTATACATATATAAACAACTATATGTATATGTTTCTTAAGCATGAAATCACTAGAGATTGACCGTTTCAGCTTTATTTCTAATAATTGGACCTTATTTAAAATAAAAGGAGACACATCAACGATAAAATAGGAAAAAATAGGAAATATGATCAAATAATTCGTGATAAATTTTTGCAGTTGTTATCTAAATAATCAAATTAATAACTTTACCATAATATATTTTTGCCGTCAGTTTCACCAACAAAAATAAACTATGTGAGTGTGTTTTTTTGCTTTAAAAGAAGAAAAACTATTTTGTCAAAAAAAAAAAACTATTTGAGTTTTTTTCTGCTAAATGAAAAGTTATTCTTCGGTTCACCCCTTAGGATTTACTCAAGGGTTTAGGGTTTATCCAAGGGTTTAGGGTTTATCCAAGGGTTTAGGGTTTAGTGTTTAGTGCTTAGAGTCTAGTATTTAGGATTTAGATTTTTTGAAGATTTAGGGTTTTGTGTTTAGGGTTTAAAGTCTATTTAGAGTTTTACCAACGGTGTTAACAACGTTAATTTTTTTTTTGTAATTTTTATTATTTTCTATTTTTAACATTTTTCTTTAAAAAAAACAATATGACATGTCAAATTTTCATTGAATAGTGAATCTAGAAGTTCATCATAGGGGGTGAATCCAAAAATAACTCATAAATTCCTAAATGAAACTATTTGAGTTTCAAATCACTTTTTAAAAAGAAAGGAAACTTTATAGGTTAGGCAACTCCCGCACAAACTATCGATTTAGTTCTCATAAAAAACTATCAATTTATGTTGAGGTTGTATAAACATTTTTTTTTTGCTGTGAGAATGTTAATTGAGAAATTCCCTTGGATAGCCTCTTTTAGTTTGTTTGTCACAAAAATAGTTTTTAAGGAAGAAAATGACCAAAATGTTTTTTTTAGAAGCTAAAAAATCATTTATATGCATTTATACCCCTAGGGTTAACTAATTTGCACTTTAGGGTTTAGAGTTAAGGGGTGGGTTTGGGGTTAGGGTTTCAAATTTCAAAAGAAAAATTAAAAAAAATCAAAATTTCAAAAAAAAAAAAGTTTATTTTGGTCATTTTATTTTTTTAGGGCTATTTTTGTGACAAAAACTTAAAAGAGGCTATTTAAGAGAATTGACCATGTTAATTTCATTTAAAAGTGAAAAAGTTACAATTTGACACCTTAATAAAAGAATTCATGGCAAAAAAGATAAAATTATGGATTCAGTAAAGTTTCCGGAGGGTTAAGTTAGCAACAGCTAGAGATGAACTAGATCAGCCATAAGCTCATCATTCTCCTCAAGTGCTTTCGTGACTGTCGTGCTGAGATAGAGTTCTGGTATATAACACATTCCAGACTCCAGAG